>JAPDDO010000115.1:0-131245 GCA_027422415.1 Schizothorax lantsangensis
TACACAGTATTATGTTGTTCTCTAATTTTACATGCAAGTATAGCGAACTCACCGCACAGCTATTTGTCTTTATTTTGGTGTATTTGATTTCTCAGACCGACGGTGCGTTATCATTATTTTTTTGTGCAGATTAACATCTTGGCAGGGAGAGCTGGTTATGTAGTCTTAATGGGTCAGTTTCAGTCACTATTTCATATTCATTCCGTTGTCTGACAACAGAAACAGTCAATTATACCAGTTTTATTGAGAATTTAGCTTCATCAAAATACATTATGTGGGCAAAGATAGGGAAACAAATGTAATAATAAATAATTAAATGTCCATTTTGCATTTTCAGAGGAAGAGCTGCCCTGTGTGCAAAATGACTTGTAACATACACTATATTGTCAAAAGTATTGGCACCCCTTCTTTAGAACGAAAAATGCACTTCCAAATCTGTGGCAGCAACGATGGGAACATAATTCATGTATTTAAAAATTGTATTTCCATCTCTGTTGCAACAGTTTTGGAAGTGTCTAAAAGACTGAACCATATGTACAAGTCATTGGTGTTTGGTGATGAGTTTTTGTCTCAAGGTCTGCATTTACAGTCACACCAGAGGTGTTAAAACTGGGATTAGGACTTGGTTTTATGCAGACCAGTCAAGTTCTTCCACATGACTGAATCAATCATTTTCTTTTTGAACCTTGTCTTATTACACAGAGGCATTGTCATGTTTCTGTGTGTGACGGGACGAGGAGAACAGAGGACTCAAATGCAGAGGATAGATGTAACCGCAGGTTTATTTCCCAAAGGTGAAAACAAAACAAATAATGCTGAACAAAACAGCGTGCAAGTTCTGGGGGTAATCCAGCTACGGTCGGCAACGAGATGCAGATCCACGAGCTGATCACTGACCAAGATCCAGCCCAGCACAGGCTAAACCACCTAAGAGTGGAGCGAGGCAGAGAGCGGCAGTCCTTCTCTCTACGCGTCCTGGGGTACAGACAAGGTAGCCGTGAGTAGCCTAAATCCAGAGCACACACGATCACAGAAACACAAAACAATCTACTGACAACAAGGACTGGTCAGACGAGAAATATAAAGGAAGAGGGTAATGAGCAACAGGTGGAATAGAAGCAGCTCGTGACACGCGCAGCCCCCGCCAGATCAGCGCTGATTGCACCTGCCACGAGCTGCTGAAAAAGACATGACAACACAGACAGCAGAGAGAGCCAGGAATGCACCCTGACCCGTGACAGTACCTCCCCTCAGGGACGCCTCCTGGCGTCCCCGGAGGACTCACCATGACGCCGATGGAACTGGTCGATGAGAGCGCGATCCAGAATGTCGCGAGCCGGAACCCAGCATCTCTCCTCCGGACCATAACCCTCCCAGTCTACAGGTATTGGTGACCTCTACCCCCTACGCCTCACATCAATAAGCCGCCGTACCGTATAAGCCGGCGACCCTCGATGAGTCTGGGAGGCGGGGGGCAGAGGTCTGGGGCTGAAGGGGGGAGCGAATGACGGGCTTGATCTTAGATACATGAAAAACCGGGTGAATCTTCCTAAAAGGGGGGGTTAACTTGAGTCGCACCGTCACCGGACTGAGCACTTTAGAAATGATGAACGGTCCAACGAATTTGGGTCCCAGTTTACGTGAGGGGAGTCTGAAGTGAAGGTCCTGAGAGGACAACCAGACCTTCTGACCGCACACGTAAAGTGGGGGCTTAGTACGGTGACGGTCCGCTGACGCCTTGTTCCTCTCGCCAGTCCGGGTGAGGGCTTCTCTGGCGGTCCTCCAAGTACGGAGGCATCTCTGAATAAACGCATGCGCGGACGGAACAACAGCGTCGGATTCTTGGGAGGGGGAATAATGGTGGCTGGTAGCCTAAACAGCACTGGAAGGGAGACAAACCCGTAGACGAGACCGGAAGGGAGTTATGCGCGTACTCGACCATGGTTAATCTGGAACTCCAAGACGACGGTTCGGCAGACGCCACACAGCGCAGAACTCTCTCCAAGTCCTGGTTAGCACGCTCAGCCTGCCCGTTAGTCTGCGGGTGATAACCTGAGGATAAACTCGCAGTCGCCCCCAGCTGTCGACAGAATTCTGTCCAAAACCTAGACACAAACTGGGGACCCCTGTCAGAAACCACGTTCACCGGGAGGCCATGAATACGGAAAACGTGATTCAAGACAACAGTCGCTGTCTCCCTCGCTGTGAGGTAATTTGGGGAGGGGAATGAAATGAGCCGCCTTAGAGAACCTGTCCACCACAGTGAGGACTACCGTCATGCCACTAGACGGGGGTAGGCCAGTGACGAAGTCCATCGCTATGTGTGACCAGGGCCGCGAAGGAACCGACAGTGGCTGGAGTAGCCCTGCTGGGGGTCGATTGGAGCCCTTCCCCGCAGCGCAAACCGGACAGGCAGACACGAACAAACGGGCATCCCGCGCCACGGACGGCCACCAAACCGCTGCTTGATCAACATGCAGGTACGAGTAGCTCCTGGGTGGCAAGCTAGCTTGGATGAGTGGCCCCACTGTAGGACGCTAGTTCGGACTGACTCAGGCACAAACAACAGACCCTCTGGGCATCCCGCGGGAATAGTGGTGTCGCGTAGCGCCGTGCAGACCTTGGACTCCACCCCCCAAGTGACCGCCGCCACCACCTGTTCGGGAGGCAGAATGGGCACAGGGAGGGTGGGACTAGCCTCAGTCTCAAAAATCCGCGACAACGCATCGGGTTTGCCATTCTTTGGACCCGGGCGGTAAGAGATGGTAAACCTAAACGCCCGAAAAACAATGCCCAGCGAGCCTGCCGAGAATTTAGTCTCCTAGCGGTGCGGATGTATTCGAGGTTTTGTGATCAGTCCAACGATAAAAGGAACCCCCGTGCCCTCTAACCAGTGACGCCACTCCTCCAGTGCCAGCTTGACAGCAAGTAACTCCCTATTCCCGATGTCGTAGTTCCGTTCGGGGGGGTTAAACGATGAGAAAAGTAGGCGCAGGGATGTATTCTCTCGTCCGAGGGTGATCTTTGGGATAAAATACCCCCAACCCCACCTCTGACGCATCCACCTCCACAATGAACTGACGAGACGGGTCTGGTGTAGTTAAAATGGGAGCCGAACTGAAGCGACTCTTAAGATTCTCAAACGCAGTCTGAGCCTGCGACGACCAACTGAAACGCATCCTAGTGGAGGTGAGATCAGTCAGAGGAAGGGCGACCTGACTAAAGTTCCGAATGAACCGCCTGTAAAAATTGGCAAACCCAGAAATCGCTGGACCGCTCTACGACTATCTGGGGTGGGCCAATCAGCAACTGCTTCTACTTTGGCAGGATCCATACGGATACCCTCGGGAGAGAGGATAAATCCCAGGAACGGAACCGACCGTGCGTGAAACTCGCACTTCTCCACCTTGGCGAATAAACGATTCTCAAGCAGCCGCTGGAGCACTCGCCTGACGTGCTGGACATGATCGCGCTCGTTCTGGGAGAAGATCAGGATATCGTCGAGGTAAACAAAAACAAACCGGTCGACCATGTCTCTGAGCACGTCATTGACGAGTGTGGAAAACCGCCGGGGAGTTAGAAAGCCCAAACGGCATGACCAAATACTCAAAGTGTCCGTGGGTGTATTAAAGGCGGTCTTCCATTCGTCCCCCCTCCTAATCCGAACTAAGTGATAAGCATTGCGGAGGTCCAACTTCGTAAAGATGGCTGCCCCCTGCAAGAGCTCGAAGGCGGATGACATCAACGGCAAAGGATAACGATTCTTCACCGTGATGTCATTCAACCCCCGATAGTCTATGCAGGGGCGCAACGAACCATCCTTCTTCCCCACGAAGAAGAACCCCGCCCCAGCCGGAGAGGAAGAGGGGTCGAATGATGCCTGCTACCTGAGAATCGTGGATATATTTCTCCATGGCTCCCTCTCAGGCCTAGACAGAGAGTATAGGCGCCCTTGGGTGGAGAAGTGCCAGGCAACAGGTCTATCGCACAGTCGTATGGGCGGTGCGGAGGTAGAGATGAAGCTCGAGACTTACTGAACACCGCTCTCAAGTCATGGTAAGCCTCCGGTACATCCGCCAGACTCACCAGCTCCTCCTGCAACACAGAACAAGACATTACAGGGGAAAATGCAGCCCCAAACATTGAGCTAAAGAAAGGGCTCCAACCCAACACAGAGTTAAGAGCCCAATCAATGTGGGGGTTGTGCTTAACCAGCCAGGTGTGTCCCAAAACCACAGGAGCGGTGGGTGAATGGATGAGGAGGAAACGAATCTCCTCAGCATGATTGCCAGAAAGTGTGAGTGTGACAAACTTAGTGGCATGAGTAATCTGGTGAGAAGGGTGCCGCAAAGTGTTCTAGCCGATATAGGCTCAGCCAGGGCCACAGACGGAAGTCCCAAGCGTGTGGCCAGCCCAACATCCATGAAATCACCCTCCGCTCCCGAGTCAATCAAAGCCACAACCTGATTAACAGTCCCTTTAAACAGTAACGAGGCTTGGAACTCACAACGACCACCAGAGGGCAGTTGAGTACTAGTGACGCTCACCGTACGTACTCCCTTGAGCGGTGAGCGCCGCCTTGCTGCCGGGCACGACTCTGCCGTGTGACCTGCCTCCCGCAGTAGAGACACAGTTGGTTGTCTAGGCGATAACGCCTCTCTCTGACGGTCAACCGTGCTCTCCCGACCTGCATCGGCTCCTCCTCGGAAAAAACGAGATGATGGGGAGGCGTGTCATTTGCCGCTCCTGACGCGGCTCTTGTGACAAGCTCAGGGGGAACCCGCTCCTCCGATGACGAGAACGGAGGGAAATCCGGTTATCTACTCGGATGGCGAGGTCGATGAGCCCATCCAGGCTCGAGGGTAATTCAAGGGAATAGATCTCATCCTTGATGTGTTCGGCCAGACCGTGAAGAAAGTGATCCCAAAGAGCCTTGTCGTTCCAGCCACAGGACGCCGCGAGCGTGCGAAACTCGATGGAATAACTGGAAACTGAACCCTCTCTCTGTCGTAGCAGCGCCAAGGCTCGTGCCGCCTCAGTTCCCTGAGCCGAGCGATCAAACACCTTGCGTAGTTCCTCCGAGAAACTGTCAAAAGAGTAACAGCAGTCCTGCTCGTTATCCCACATGGCCGTTCCCCACTCTCTAGCTTGCCCCACCAAGAGCGTGATGGTGAAAGCAACCTTAGATCGCTCCGTGGGAAAACAGGATGGCTGCAGCGAGAAAATAAGAGAGCATTGAGACAAAAAGGAGCGACATGTGTTGGGCTCACCCGAGTAAGAGGCAGGAGGATTGAGCCGTGGTTCAGCGCGACTGTTACTCCTTCCATCGGGATCAGGAGGAGGGGTTGCCACAGGAGCGCGGGAGGGCTGGTGTGCAGCTGATCAAACCGCTCAACCAGCTGGTTGAGCTGGAGAGAGATCTCGGAGTAAGCGCGGCGGGAAGCCGCGATCTCCTCCTGATGACGACCCAGAAGAACGCCTGCTGCATCAGGGCTCGGCGCATCTCATCCTCCTCTGCTGTGTCCATGATGTGGTCAGTAGATTCTGTGACGGGACGAGGAGAACAGAGGACTCAAATGCAGAGGATAGATGTAACCGCAGGTTTATTTCCAAAGGTGAAAACAAAACAAATAATGCTGAACAAAACAGCGTGCAAGTCTCTGGGGTAATCCAGCTACGGTCGGCAACGAGATGCAGATCCCACGAGCTGATCACTGACCAAGATCCAGCCCAGCACAGGCTAAACCACCTAAGAGTGGAGCGAGGCAGAGAGCGGCAGTCCTTCTCTCTACGCGTCCTGGGGTACAGACAAGGTAGCCGTGAGTAGCCTAAATCCAGAGCACACACGATCACAGAAACACAAAACAATCTACTGACAACAAGGACTGGTCAGACGAGAAATATAAAGGAGAGGGTAATGAGCAACAGGTGGAATAGAAGCAGCTCGTGACACGCGCAGCCCCACCGCCAGATCAGCGCTGATTGCACCTGCCACGAGCTGCTGAAAAAGACATGACAACACAGACAGCAGAGAGAGCCAGGAATGCACCCTGACCCGTGACAGTTAGAATAGAAAAGAGTCAAACTGTTGCTATAATATTAGAAACACACAATTCACTAGAATATCATAATATGCTTAAATATTAAGATTTGTACTCATAGAAATGACTAAAGTAGTCAAACCTGTTCATTAGAAGGGGGCGACCCAATACTTTTGGCAATATAGTGTACATTTGCATAAAGCATCCATATTTGTCCATGCCCATGTTGATTAGAGTAAAAAATTGAAAAAGGATTAATTTAAGGTACATTTAGAACAAATAAAAATGTGCGATTAATTGCGATTAATCGCGAGTTAACTCATGACAGTCATGTGATTAATCGCGATTAAAAAATGTAATCGATTGACAGCCCTAATATATATATATATATATAGTTGTATGTTATGTAAATTATAAAGCACTAATATAAGTAAAATATAAGGTAATCTATTATAACATGGTTATTATATTTATTGTATTGGCATAATAGTTACCTGCCTAAATTATAAAACACTTTTATGACAAGGTAATATTTATTTTATTATATATGTTTGTTATATTTTTTTTATCATCTCACACATCATGGATCTGCATTTCTATAATGTAATTCTATAATAAATCTACATATCTGATATGACTTATAACTAGCATCAAACAAACAATACAATTCTTATTTTCAAGGATTAAGATTAAACGTGAAAAAAAGAAACATGATTGCAGAACCACCCATTAGGTGCACTTCACATTGGGACAGCCTTCGTCGCGCCGCTGTGATGCAATCACACTTCAAATGCGCACTCTGGAGTCCACGAACTTAACATTGGGACACAGCTATAAGGTGTGTTCGACTTGAAGCGGCGCTGTGCAGAATGATCGGTGTATGACACCACAGTACCGCGAGAGCGATCAGACGGATCCTGATGCTTCAAGTCGAACACACCTTTAATTTACAAATGTCTGATGCAAGAAATAATCATTGACTTTTGTTTAAATTAAACCCAAAACTTTTAAATACATTTCTGTATAAAATCAGAATGTTTTTCATACACAATAAAATATTTCTGATACTGGTCTTCTGTGTTTGCTTGAATCTCTTCATCCACATGCCTCTGTTTGAGTCTTTACCGTGATAAATGTGGGACAGATGACAACATTAAATTAACAAGGTATGTTCAGTAACTCAAATATTTATTACAATATAAAATCAGAACGTTTTTCATTTGTATTCACCATAAAATCAATGTATTTCTGATATCGGTCTTCCACCATTGTTATTAGTATTCAGTCTCAGTTATTAAATTTAATAGATAATCTCTCTGCAACCACAAAATTAATTTTGATCTACAAATTCTTTATGATTTTGAAATATTCAACAAGTTATTTCCAATCCTGTAATTTGAATATCAAGATACAGAAGTTTAACAAATGCTCTGTAATTTATCATGACTTACAACTTTACAGTTGCTTACATTTAGATATAAGCCTAGATAAATAAAAAAGATCCATTCAGTTCATCACTTTATTATTTACATTTGTTTTCTGATGTAAATCCGGTGGTTTCGGCGAAAAAGACTTTTATTTTGGTCTGTTGATGTGACGTCATAAGGCTGCGCCGCGCTCCGGCTGTGACTCGGCTGAAGAAAGGTGAGTGCTTTCAACCATTAAAGTGTTTAATCAATACAACTCGTTTAGAGAATTGTGTATATAACTGCGACAGTAATATTACCTAATGTAACTTAACACTTATGGCTTTATCTATCTATCAGACATTATTTTCTATCAGGGGCGGACTTACCCATTAGGCAAAGGTAGGCGACAAAAGCCAAGGGCCCCCTAAAATGCTTTTCATATACGAGACGCGCATTAAGTGCGGACACGCGAACGGTTGCGGTTTACGGTGTTTATTACCACGACAACCATCTGCACGTGCTTCTTGTGTATCCTGCTTGTAGCAAATTCAAATATTATGCACCTGACGCTGACTGCCGCGCGAGCGCGAGGTCTCTCTTTCCCAGCGCGTGCACACACCCCCCTCTCTCTCTCTCTTTCTCTCTCTCTCTCTCTCTCTCCCTCTGCGTCTGCTCTGTACAGCGAGCAGCTGAAAGGAGCTGCGCTTTCAGTTAAAACAGATATGTTGCTTCTCTAATTTTACATGCAAGTATAGCCGAAATCACAGCACAGCTATTGTCTTTATCTTATGTGTAGCCTATTTGATTTGATCAGACGACGGCACGATTATAAATCATGATTTTTGTGCAGATTAACATCTTGGGTTATGTCTTAATGGGTCGCGTTTCAGTCACTATTTCATATTCATTCTGTTGTCTGACAACAGAAACAGTAAAATATACCAATGAAAACAGTTTAATTGAGAATTTAGCTGCATCAAAATACAGTATGTGG
This sequence comes from Schizothorax lantsangensis, assembly GCA_027422415.1. Classification (NCBI taxonomy): domain Eukaryota; kingdom Metazoa; phylum Chordata; class Actinopteri; order Cypriniformes; family Cyprinidae; genus Schizothorax; species Schizothorax lantsangensis. The sequence continues at coordinate 8,445 of JAPDDO010000115.1, forward strand.
GCACAGAGAGGGAAACAAATGTAATAATAAATAATAAATGTACATTTTGCATGTTCAGAAGAAGAGCTGCCCTGTCCTGCGAAAATGTAAACAGGTTTGTGTCAGTAATTTGCTCAGAGCAAAGAAAGAGAAGTAATAGGAACCTGGTATTTCTATGTTCTTCTTTTCATGTGTCTAATAGACATGAACAAGTTCTTTGAAAAACATCTATGACCTATGAAACATGTCTACTCTTCATGCTTTATGTATGTTAACTATGGTTTCACTAATAATAAAAATATATTGCATAAAGCATCCCATATTTGTCCATGCCCATGTTGATTAAAGTATTAAAAACTTGAAAAGTATTAATTTAAGGTACATTTAGAACAGATAAAAATTAAAATTAAAATTTTACCTGATAAAGTACAGACTATAGAATGAATGTGCATTTTCAATATCCAGTCTGCAGTTTTTGTTCAGTCCAATGCGAAAATCCACCCACATAAATCCGTTTTAAATAATATAATAATTTATACTTCTGACGCATCCCTTTTCTTAAAATAAAAAAACAGTTTAAAGGTTCAATTGTGAGGTTTATCATTTTATAATTTATTTAGTTTTTTGTTTAAAACTTGTATCTCAATGGTAAATCAATTGCTATTTCGTGGTCTACAACATGAAAGAATAAAAGTGTCTGATAAATGAATAAATGTAAATGAAAGAATCCATTATAACATGCAAAACGTAGAAACATTAGACTGAACTAGGGCACCATTGTGCAGCAGCTAGCATCATGACAGAAAAGGAACCTCAAGGTTGATCTAGGTAAATGTGTGCAAATGTATAGGGCCCCATTCCTATATTTGCCTGGGGCCCCCAATTCACTAAGTCCGCCCCTGTTTTCTATTAAATGTTGCACTCCCACACGAGTAACAGAAAAGCTGCGTCTCATTTCATGAATCAGTCTTGTTCAGTAACTTATAAAATGTTGCGCAGAAACCATCCTAAATTTGTTCTAAGATCATTTCGCAAAAGTGCGTAAGTGCGATTCAGAGAAAACGAACGTGCGCACAAAAACACGTGCGTACGACTCTCTTCCAGATGTGACGTTTATAAATCGCAAATGATCTTGAAATTGTGCGCAGCTGACTGGTGTCAGATCTCCGCCTTGTAAACGCCCCCTAATTAATATCATTATCATATAAAAGAGCACACGCTAATATCCAAATTTCTATGCTTGAGAATGACGAGCACAAAGAAAAAAAAACTTTACTGAGTCTGAAATTGAGGTCCTGCTGGCGGAGGTAGAGGTTTGTGCGGGGATGCTTTTTGAGAGTCTCTCCAGTGGGCTTTCACACAAAACTAAATTTGTGGCATGGCAGTGTATAGCGCAGGCTGTAAACGAGGTAGGGGGGGCAGCAAAGGTCCCTAAAAGACGTAAAAAAAATGGTCCGACTTGAAATTACAGTCCAAAAAACGCGTTGTCTTCTCATTGCACGGTTTGCAATATCTTAGAAGCGCTAATGCTGCCATTCTGCTTCTTGCAAACTACTACTTCATAGGCCATTTTATAGGCCATAGATGCATAGGAATTATTAACATGCGTGGATCCAAATTATTTCATAATGTGTAATTCTTCTTTGGACAAACAATGTGTGTGTGGTTATATTTTTTCTATTGACTATTATCAAAATTACTACTAGAAACAACAGAAATAATATAGTAGTGGTGGTAGTAGAAAAATTGGACGTTTCATATCATAAAATAAATTATTACACGATTATGGTCTCAGGTCTGAAAAAACCTGCATGTGATTTGGAATTTCTTTATATTTACAGTTTACTAATGCTGCTCAAATGTGCCATTAATGTACTGACACAAACATATCTAGTGTATTTTTATACAAATATAACTGATGTAAATGACAAAAACAAAGTTTAAGGCTGATGTCTCTATTAATTTTCACAGAAGCAAAGCAGCAGATGTTATAAATAAAAAACCGTTAACAATGTTATTGAATAGAATATATTAAAATTGTTATTGAAGGATAGATTCTTATAGGCTACACGGACAAAACAGTCGGAGATGTTTATGCTTTTTTTTTTTTTTTACGCAATAGTAGTAAAACAAGATGTCGCAAGTTCTCTTGTAAAATAAAATAATAAAAAACAAGGAATAAACTGTGTAGCCTAGAATGCGAGTAAAGAACTCTCAACATTAGGCTACTAAAAAGGTCCGTTTAATCTCGCAAAAACTCCCGTTAATAAAAAATCTGACTACACTGCACAATTAATCTCTCACACTGCATCTTTTTTGTTTGATGAATTATTTTTTAGATATTCAAATAGCTGCAGTACTCCGACTTTGCCACAAGGAAAAGTGCGTATGCCTGCTCAGACCTTGACGTGGCGGTAAGCACTTTTCCACGTCAAAGATCGTCTTTATAAATATGAGCTTTGGCGTGGATTTAAGTGTACGCACACTCTAAAATCAAATCTGAGCGTACACATGCTTTATAAATGAGGCCCGTGATCTGTGCATTTATTGTAGTTCTAGTACAGCAGTCTATGAGAATCAGTAGAAATCTATATATTAATATGCATTTTATTATAATTGTTTTCATTTGATTAGTACATTTCTTACATAAATGCTGCATTCAAAGGATACCTATACTATATCACGTTCTTGCACGTTTCAAAGTCTATCTTTATGTCTATCTCGTTCGCGGCGTCCATAAGAACGAGAACTGCATGTGTTAAGTTCGCTGTGTTTCGTTGTATAGGATTCTGAAGCGTGTTTACAGTTGGATTCATTCCAACAGGATGCATATAGGGCCCTGCTGCTAGCTACGAAGCGGCAACTTTGTGGGCCGTCATAAACGGGCCATCCTTGCCAGACCCTTGGGCCGTCCCTCGAACCCTGAAGGTTGAAGCACGCAGGTTGTCTGAGGGGGCGCTCGGAGTGGTGGCTCGCTCTAATGCTGCTCGAGGCGCGTTCTGCGGCGAGACAGTCAATGTTTGAGCCTGGGGACTGCAGTGAGAGGGTTGGATACGCTTTAGCGGTCCAACAGCGTTCTCTAGTGGAGGGCACAGTCCCTGACGAACAGCAGAAGGATCAGGAACTGCTATTAGAGCCTGAGGACAAGAGGTTTTTGCCATCGAGTTCAGGTCTAGTCTTTTCCGCTGGTGTTGGCGAGCCTGTGGATAAGCCCTAGGACCCCAATCCTTACAAGGGGGTGCCATAGGTGATGGCTCTTCTCGCGGGGTGCCCCGTTGGCGGTATGAAGACGACGAGCGCGAGCGCTGATGTCGCTCTGTTTCCCTGGGCCTGCGTGAAATCATCTGGCAGAAAGGGTCTGAATTTCCCTGAATTTCTCCACCACCGCGGTGACTGAATCTCCAAACAGTCCATCCTTGGAGATCGGGCATCCATAAGAAAAGATTTGTCCTTTTCCTTTATGTCGGTGAGGTTGAGCCACAGGTGGCGCTCAACCGTCACCACCCCCGCCATCGAACGGCCGACTGCTCAAGCGGTGTGCTTGGTGGCATGTAGCGCCAAGTTCGTAGCCCGCCGCAGTTCCTTCACAGCCTCCGGTGTGATGCCTTCTCCCTTGTCGAGCTCCTTCAATAGCTCCGCCTGGTAGGCCTGAAGCACTGCCATCGAGTGGAGCGTGGCCGCCGCCTGACCTGCAGCCGAGTAAGATTTCCCGACGAGGCTAGACGTGACTCGACACTGCTTCGACGGGAAGAGGGGCGAGATTTCCAAGCCGCGGTTGAGTTTGGCGTGAGATGTTCAGCCAAAAGTCTTTTCCACCGGTGGCATCGTTGCATAACCATTGCCCGCCATGTCATAAATGGTGGTGAAATCCGCGGCTGCTGCGTTTGTGATGCCTGCTGAAAACGGCTGCTTCCTGGACCTTGAAACGACTAATCAACGACTAGTTAAAAAAACGGTCATCCAACTTCGATTGGGACTGGGCCTGACCCGCCTCCCAATCCAGCCCCAGCTTATCCACCGTGCGAGTGACCACGTCCAACAGCTCGCTGTAGGATGGGGAGCTGCGTCTCTCCTGTCCGCCAGGAGGGAGAGATCCGCATGTGTCGGACAGTAAGTCCTCCGAGGCTGCGGTGGACAAAACGTCGTCGTCATACAGCCCTAGTCGTAGTAGATCGTCGTAGATCCTCGTCGGCGAAAACAAAGGGCTCCGCAAAAATTTTTCGCTGACCTCTTGCACTCGATTGGGGGAGAGTGAGCGAGAAAGAGAAAACTCCAGCGCATAACTGTCCTCACGGTCCAGGTCGCACACGTCGCCCCAAGCCATCGCCTCGTGCGGCGCCTCGGCAACCGCAGAAGCGACACGGCGGGGGTTGGACACGGGGGCATCCTTGGAGAAAACTTCTACCCTCGAGCGCAGAACTTTCAGTCGCAGGCCGTCACATTGGGAACATGTCGACAGGCCGCTAAGTGCCGCCTGCGCGTGATGCAGGCCCAGGCACATAACGCACCTGTCATGAGTGTCCCCCGGAATGATAAACCTGCTGCACGGATCCTTGCATCTCCAGTGACTCGTCGCGAAGAGGAGTTAAACACTGCTCGAGAAGAAAAATTATCGCTGAGAACGCGGGAAGCTTTCTAGGGCACAGAAATATTTGCTTTCGCTTTCCTGAAGGAAATTAAATCTGAGTGAAATAGCGCGTGGGCACGCAGGTATACTATGGCGGAGCCAAGCGCTATTTGGCCAATAGGATTGGCGGGATGGTACAGGGCTTCAGACATTCGTCACACCAAAGGGTGTTCCCATATGGTGACGTCACCGCAGCATTGAAGTGACCTATGAGAGGGAACAAACCTTTCCTCAGATCACAGACACAGGAGCGCGGCGCAGCCTTATGACGTCACATCGCCAGACCAAAATAAAATTATTGTCCACAAGAATCAAACTAATTCACATAAAGAAAACACTGTAGAACCTCATTGAACAAGACCAAACCATCATAGAATCTTACATACCAAAGGAAACCTGAGATTATTCTATTGAACATGTGCGAGAGAAAATTGACCAAGCCTACTGACGCCTCCCTGTCTAGAGGACCATCGTCTTATCAGCTCATGAGACCCATAAAACCAGGAGAAATTTGAGAAGAACATCTGCATAATTCAATGATGATATCAACAAAGAAAGACTGTTTTACGGTGGGACTCTGAGCTTGAAGTTTTACAGACACACACCCAAAGTGACATTCTCATGACCTTTCGGACACCTCCCGTTTCGACTCACATTCCAAAAATAAATGCTTTTCTTTTCTCTTCTTCAACAGAACAAAGACTCAGAACTTTTATAAAGTATTTTAAAAGGACAAATAATAATCTCTGCTGCTATTAAAGCAATATACTCAGGAGACAAAATATATATTCCAGTTGTATTCTACGAAATGAAAGTAAGCTTGCTGTGTTATTAGAACCGATGGTATTTTTAATCTTTTGAAGTATAATTCTTCCCTGTAAAGGCTTCACAAGTGTTTAGTATCATATGCATGGTGTGTTATTTCTAATCTTTAATTTGAACCCTTTTTGGTGTTTTTAGCAGGAAAAGATATTTCGTTTGAATGGTCATGCTAAACGCAACAATTTGGTGTGAACTATATGTCGGTTCTCGGCATCGTATGAATGATGAATACTTTTATAGAATGTGTTAGGATATTTTATGTGATTAAAATAATTAAGCAGAGGATTTACGCACGAAAAATGATCTGTGCGGGGTGGGGCTCCGGCCCTATAGGAACAATTTGATTGGGAGAAGCCTCGAATGGGAGGGACCAGAATCTGTCCTCTAAAACGGACACCCAGCCCTCAGCCTAGAAGAACTCGCTCTGACTTCAGACTTTGGCTTCGGCTCACTGATCGCGCTGTGAAGTGCCCACAACCTTAACATCTGGTTGATCATTTAACGATACTATGACTACTTAGTCAAACTTCTGAAGAAACCCTTGAAAGCCTGAAGCTACACGGAAGGAACTCAGAGAAGAACTTCAAGGGTCGCCTCACTCGCGCGTTGCCAGGAAACCCACCAATTACAAGAGGGGTTCCCCAGTGATATCACGCATCAACGTAAGCAGCCCCGGAGGTTCCCTAACCAGGAAAACAACCAACCAGCAAGCGAATCAACTTGAAAGCAAGTAACAAACAACCCTCCATAATTTTGGCTGGAAACTGGTTGAAGTAAATTTTTAGAGTAAAGATAGAGAAGTTCTCTGCTTCCACAGGGAAAGTTTCAGCAACTAGCAAAAGAGTGCTAGTTTTAAACTTTCTTCAAACCGCAAAACTTCTGAACTGTGTGTGTGTGTGTGTTTAAAAAAGTTAGTTCATGTATCTTAGTAGAATAGCAAATAAACTGTCGTTTAATTTATAAAGAAATCTTATGTCTTGTGCTATGTGATTTTCAATTCTAAAACTATTTGCCAAAGATCGCTACCTATGCTCAAAATTTACCCAAACAATTCTGTATTATTATCATGGCCACGAAAGAAACAGGATTGTTAGGATATACTGATTTTAACAATTCGCTGGACGATGGTTTATAAGGTATAAATTGGACGTTTTGATTAATATCAATTAATCATATCAATATCGAATTCATACGACTCCATTTCCAAAAGCTAAAATTAAAATAAAAGTTAATCTTTTACAACACACATATACAGGATTAATTCAAAGCAGATTCTTTACTTTTTACTTTCTTTTAGTCATTTAGCCAGACGCTTTTATCCAAAGCGACTTACAAATAAGAAAAAGTAACCAAAACTAAAAGTCAAAACTCAGTAAATACTATATACACACATTTAAGAAAATAAAGAACTTAAATAAAATTGACAAATGCATACAACAACATTTCAATGCTAAACATTTAAATGAAAAAAAACCATCAGCTAAAAACAATTCAAAATATTAAAACAACAAAAGGTATGAGTATAAAAATGCTTCTAACATAACACTAAGCCAAAACAAAAAACGACGTGTATGTACAGCCACACACATATACATACATATAAAAATAAATTAAATATATACTGTATATTATTTCATTTCCATGTAGTATGGAGTACTAAAATAACTAAAATTAAATAAAACTAAAACTGAATAAACAACCTATACAGACATCAACACTGAGCCAAGCACACATGTTTTAAAACAACAACAACTTACTTACACATAGTAAGAAATGGTTATAAAAACTTCACAGAAGTGAAACAAGTAGTAGGAAAGAGGAAAAATAAAAAGCGATACTTATATCCTTTGCCGGTGTCCCTGCCTGGTTGAGTCGCACGGTAGAGTCGATGGTCTTTACACTCGTCGGTCTTCACACAAGGAGGACTTCACACAACAACTGCCGCAACCGTTGCCGCGGTATAATTACCTTTTTTATACCGTCTAACAAATCACTATTTGAATTCAGCTGGACCCTCTTTCCTGTTTATCACAAAAAGATTGGCAGATTATTTTGCTTGTTTCAAGCAAAAACTCAGTTAATTTGGACTAGTTTTTTCTGAAAACAAGAATCCTTCTTGATTTAAGAATTTTTAGATATTTTGGCTGGAAACGAGACAAAAAATCTAAGTAAGAAAATATTTTTTTGCAGTGTAAATATGACTACTACATTTCTCCAATGTGGTATTAGTAGTTACTAAAGGAAGTGTAAAGTACCTCAATATTTTTTTTACTAAGTACTTTGTCATAGCTCTAAACAATTTCTCTTTTCCTTCTTTCCCTAAATCAGACCAGACTCCTGTACTGCAGGATAAAGCAGAAAGTGCCAGCGCTGGACAGGTTTATTAATGATGGTGACACACGCCTGATTTTGGGCTGGGCAGGGAGGCCCTGACGGTGCTGCTGGATCTTCAGATAAGTGAACGATGACACGGATGGGGTGCTAAAATCCAGACCCTGGTGTTTCTCTCCTGGCTGGCGTGTGGTAAATCATACAGAGTGGTCTCCAGAGTGTTTGACATGCCTCGTTCCACTGTCCACCCCATTGTCCTTTGAGTCGCTGAGGAGGTGCTGGTCATTTACCAAGAGATTCACCTCCTGAAGACCCCAGAAGACCTGGAGGCAGGACTGGGCTCTATATTGATGTTGTTTTTCTGATGTTAAACCTAAGTTATGTTGTAAATGGTTGTAAAAAGTACTTTCCATAATGGATAGAACCATTTGTTTTAATGTGTACTAAATTTATTTACAGGACAAAAAATAAATAAACGTATGGACCATTTCAACGGCTATTCGGCGGTATAAGTAAGTGACGTCTTTGGTCCTAGGACGTTTCCGGTTAGCGTTCGAGCGCTTTCAAAACAATGGCGGCAGGCGCTTGATGCACAGTGGGATTGCGGTTAATTTATTTAATCTTGCTGTTTAAAATGTCGAAATTAAAATGAGATCCTTGTTGCTCGGTGGTTGGGTGCTCCCTCTGGGCTGGAACTAACATTAACTTATAAATAATCGGAAATTAAAGGTTTATATTTCCGAGAAACGTGGCTGGATTGCAGCAGTGACGCAAGAAGCAGAATAGCCACTAGCAGCTCCAGGATATACAGCACACATTTCCATTCAGGTAAGGAAAAGTTCTTGTTCTTTTCATTTGATTACGTGAACTCTTCAAATATGATGCAGCATTGTGTTTTCGTTATTGTTTACATATGCGCCTAGCGTTTTGATTCTTGTTTCGTGAAAAAGGCCAAGCTTCTATTTCAGTTTTATTGCAAGCGTTATGTGGGCTATAATTAAATGAGTTCTCATTAGTTGTCTAGCTATCTTGTCTGCCGATAAATGCAGCGAGTAACACGTTATAGAAATGTATTCTGTAAACTTGATATTGAATAGTGTAACAGTTAACTGCAGTAGTTTACAAAAGTTAACGGAAAACATTTTTCATCACTTATGCTTGTCTAATGTTAATTCCAACATGTACTGATGTATTAAACAATAATAGTATTATTTGTAAATATTGTGCATTAAATAAAATAATTGTTTTTCTACTTTTGTCTTTAGGAAAGCCATCATCTGTAATGTAAGACACCTAAGACAGTGAGTGCTACAGGAAGACAGGACAGTGCCAAACCACATGTGACCATATGAACACCCAGATGTGTTTGAGAACTTGAGGATGAAATTCAATGTAGTACTCAAAGCTGCTCATGGTTAGCCTGCTGCTTTTGATATTGATCACGTTAATAAATTAGCTGGAAACAGTCTCTCTCTTTTGTTTATATGCAGTACTGTTTAAATATCTGGACACATTACTATTTTTTATGTTTTTGAAAGAAGTCTCTTATGCTCATCAAGCCTCCATTTATTTGATCAAAACAGACAAAATCAGTCATATTGTAAAATATTACAATTTAAAATAATGGTTTCTGTTTTAATATTCTTTATATTTATTTCTGTGATGCAAAGCTGAATTTTATCAGCCATTACTCCAGTCTTAAGTGTTACATGATCCTTCAGAGATCATTCTAATGTGCAGATTTGATATTTGGTTATTGTCAGTGTTGGAAACAATTGTGCTGCAATTTTTCTGGAGCCTGTGATACTTTATACAGGATTTATTGATTGAATCCTGGCAGGGATTTTCAAAATATAGAAATATTTCCTAAACTAAAAAAAAAAGAGAAAAAATGTACATCCGTGCTGAATAAATGTATTCATATTCTTTATATAAAAAAAAATACTGACCCCAAACTTTTGAACAGTAGTGCATGTTGTTACACAACATTTCTATTTTAAATAAATGCTGTTCTTTTATTCAAAGAATACTAAAATTATCTCAGGTTATAAAGAAATATTAAGCAGCACAACATTTTCCAACACTGATAATAAATCAGCATATTAGAATGATTTCTGAAGGATCACGTGACACTGAAGACTGGAGTAATGATGCTGAAAATTCAGATTTTAAAGCATTAAAATAGGAATCCATTATTTTAAATTGTAATATTTCAAAATATTACTGCTTTTGTCTGGATTTTTTGATCAATTAAATGCAGGCTTGATGAGGAGACTTATTTCAAAAACATTAAAAATAGTAATAGTGCCCACACTTTTTACCTGTATGTGTGTTTACAGTAAATGTGCATAAAAACATTCATACCCGCATATATACTTTATGTAGTGTGTGTGAATTTATTAATCTGCATGTAGGTTATACTTTTATCTTTAAAAAAAAACTAAAACAGGTTTATGCAAAACACGGTAGCCAGCATTGAATTGCATTCATCTTGTTTATTTGTGACCACATGATGGCTCAGATAGAGCATTCAAATGCTTTCTAGCATTGTTCCACAGCAACACACTTGACCAACTTAAGCACATATTATAAAACGAATGAAATCAGTAATAATGGCATGAAGTGATTAGCTTACTAGCATTCATTTAGCGTTGTAATAAACATGCATGTTCTGTAAAGCTGCAGTGAAATGATATGTATAGTGAAAAGCGCTGTACAAATAAATATGAATATTTGCGTAGACATACAGACTGACCCAGCAATGCAAGTGAAATATCCACTAAAAACCTCCCCGGACATCTTAGCACAAACCATAAGTTCGTAAGTAACACTGTTTGTCTTGCTTCAGTTTAACCGAACATAAGACTGATGTCATCCATTGTACGAACAAATGATCCCAACTTTTCCGCTAAGGAGTTAATTGTAAGCATCCAGACTGCGATACGCGTTTACAGCCATCTCTCGTGTACATGCACGCAGCATCAATCAGAGCCACTTTGAGCCATCCGGAAGACTACTTTTAATGTTCTTTGTAGGTTTGCGCCTCAGTCATATTTAAAGGGTAATTCCAATCACCGTTAATTAATTTTTTTTTAAATACCGTAACTTGCGTTTTCCCCAAGTATACGCGCTGTAGGTTTTGATAGATCTGAGATTAAAAAAAATGGCGCTACCGGAAATACTTCAGGGCCAGACATGCGCAGTAGCATTCCAATGCCTTTGTTATTGTTTACATCCTTGAAATGGTCTATATGGTTCTCTTATTTTTCTTTATTTATTTTTGTTATTGCACTTTAATTTGTAAAGTTGTTTCTTCAATTAAAAACAACTAGTTTGAGATTTATATCCCCTTGTCTTTTTTTAACTACACTAGAATCCCCCACCCACCCCACCCCCGCTGTTAAAAAAAAGTTACTCGGTAAATTTTACGTAAAATTTCATTGAAGTAACAGTACTTTTACTTGAGTAGAATATTTTATTCTTTCCACCTCTGGTTTACACTTGCCATACCATCTGAAACATCCCGCATGCGTTGTTGTCATTTAGCGCCTACACACGTGCTTCCTCCCGAGAATAACGTGACAAAAGTAGTCGAGCAAATTTGAAAAAGGAGTTATTTTTATTTTTGTTCACATTCTCCATTAAAAGACCTTCAAAATGATGTATGATTTTTTGGAATCGGACAAAAAATGATTGATTGCTACACCCGTTTAAAGTCGATATAGAGTCAGCAAGGTTGATTATGAGAAAGATTAAAGTTTTCCTCCAGTTCTTTTCTTATTAATAATTAGGCTAGCATATTAATCATCACAATATAGCTATATTATAAATAAGAACAGAATAGGAACAAATAAAGAAACAAATAATGCATTACTTTTATCATTTTACATCTAAACAAAAGCATTCATATAGCCTACGAAAAACTAATTATCAAATGTAAAAATCACTTCAGTGTGTTCATTACAAATAAACAGATTTTTAAAACTACAAAAGCAGTTAAATGAAGTGCTACGAGAGATTCCAGCGCTTTTCTTTTATAGGCTATTGATAGAAAACACTGAGATAGACGGCCTACTGTAATGCACAAATCATATTACACGTTACATATCAAAGTTACACGTCAGATGTTTTTTCCCCATCAGTTCCCCAAGCGTTCAGACAGAACAGATTATTGTTTGCGTGAATACTTAAATACTGTAATTCTGTGTATTTATCGAGATCGCGCAACGTCAGAAGCGCCGTTATTCGTGCTCTTCAGATGACAGTCAGCACGAGAAGCGAGCGGAGAAAAGGTAATCCTCTCAGAAAATATACAATTAAAGAATAAAGATACTTTTAGATGTTTAATTACTAATTGGAGCATTGGGATAGCTAAACGAGGGCTTAATGAACTATTTTTTGTGAAAACCTCAAATTCGACTAAAATCAACATTTTTCCCATTTTATTTATTTTACATTTTTTGCCCGTAGCTCAAAATATCTTGTGCGCATTTACATGATTTACACTCATATGACATCATTAAACCACGGCAAAGTACTAAACTGTCACAGTTTTAATGATGTACAGAACGCGATGCCTCAGAAAATCCGATCTGCCTGTTTACATGACAGTCACATTGGCACATATCCGATTTATATTCGATTATTTCTACATATGAATGAGGTCTGAATCCGATCTCGCTATATCCGAATGCATGCGTCTTTTCCCCGTTTACACTGTCATAGAACAGATCCGGTCTGTGTCACATATGAGCAAAAAATCGGAATTGGGTCACATTTAACTGACAGTGTAAACGGGGCCTAAATGCGCATGCGCACAAGTCTAGACTTCATGTAATGTACGCGTGCGCTCTGTAGGGGTGTTTTAAATGGTTTTTGCAAAATACTCGATAATGTCAAATCGCACATTGTTAAAACAACAATTATGATATTATCGCAGACGATATTTATATCTGTAATGGGGTGAACGAGACGAGAGACATGCGGATCCATTTGCAAGCTTTATTATACAAAGACGTGGTCAAAACACAGGCAGGGTCAAAACACCAGCAAACAGATATGGCACAGATGAGAAACAAGAATAATCCAAACCAGGCGCGAGTCAGTCGACAGCATACGTTATCCAGAGGGCTTGACAAGAGGGGCAATTCAGAAACATGAGCAATAGTCCAACTGAAGCACAGAGTCACAATGGCGAGACAACGGTACTTCCAGGAAACACAGGCTAGAATACCAGAAACAGGTTCCGTATAGCAGCTAACACTAGGAGAGTGCTATACGCAGAACAATACTCAGCGATCTGTGCAAGGAAGTCCAAGGTTTATGTAGGGTGTGTGATTGTGTGATAGTTCTCAGGTGTGAGCGTGTGATTAGTAAAATGGCTGCTGGGAAATGTAGTCTGGGGTAAATGTGAAACAGTCTGTGCAATGTGAGAGAATCAGAATCAGAATGAGCTTTATTGGCCAGGTATGTTTACACATACGAGGAATTTGTTATAGTGACAAAGCTCCACAGTGCAACAGAATGACAGCAACAGGACACAGACAACAAAAGAACAATATACAAATAGGCAATGTACAAAATAGCAAAAACACTATGCAATACAGACAATCATGTGTGTACAGGTCTGACGTGCACATTTTAAATGGAAAAAAATAAAAATAAAAATATTATATATGTATGTGTGGTGAATAAATAATTGTATAATAGTGTTGTGTGTTCCACGTTTAATGTCAAATGTTCATGAGATGGATTGCTTGGGGAAAGAATCTGTTCCTGTGTCTGGTCGTTCTGGTGCTCAGAGCTCTGTAGCGTCGACCAGATGGCAGCAGTTCAAAGAGGGAGTGTGCTGGATGTGAGGGGTCCAGAGTGATTTTGCCAGCCCTTTTGCTCACTCTGGATAAGTACAGTTCTTGGAGAGCGGGGAGGGTTGTACCAATGATTCGCTCAGCAGTCTGGACTACCCTCCGTAGTCTTCTGAGGTCAGATTTTGTAGCTGAGCTGAACCAGACAGTTATTGATGTGCAGAGGACGGATTCAGTGATGGCAGAGTAGAACAGTTTCAGCAGCTCGTGTGGCAGGTTAAACTTCCTCAGCTGGCGAAGGAAGTACAACCTCTGCTGGGCCTTTCTCACAATGGAGTCTATGTGATTGTCCCACTTCAGGTCCTGGGAGATGGTGGTGCCCAGGAATCTGAATGACTCCACTGCAGTCACAGTGCTGTTCATAATGGTGAGTGGGGGGAGAGCAGGGGGGGTTTCTCCTGAAGTCCATGATCATCTCCACTGTTTTAAGCGTGTTAAGCTCCAGGTTGTTAAGACTGCACCAGACAGCCAGCTCCTTAACCTCCTGTCTGTAGGCAGACTCGTCACCGTCCTGAATGAGGCCGATAAGTGTGGTGTCATCTGCAAACTTCAGGAGCTTGACAGAGGAGTCTTTAGATGCAGTCATTTGTGTAGAGGGAGAAAAGCAGTGGGGAGAGGAGAACGCAGCCCTGAGGGGCTTCAGTGCTGGTGGTGCGGGTGCTGGATGAGAATTTTCCAAGCCTCACTAGCTGCTGCCTGTCTGTCAGGAAGCTGGTGATCCACTGACAGACAGAGGTGGGGACGGAGAGCTGTGTCAGTTTATTCTGAAGGGTGTCCGGGATGATGGTGTTAAAAGCGGAGCTGAAGTCTACAAACAGGATCCTCACATAAGTCCCTGGTCTGTCCAGATGCTGCAGGATGAAGTGCAGTCCCATGTTGACTGCATCATCCACAGACCTGCTTGCTCTGTAGGCAAACTGCAGGGGGTCCAGTGGAGGCCTTCAGATAAGCCCAAACTAGTCTTTCAAATGATTTCGTGACCACAGACGTTAGAGCCACAGGTCTGTAGTCATTAAATCCAGTAATTTTGGGTTTCTTTGGGACGGGGATGATGGTGTAGCGTTTGCAGCATGAGGGGACTTCGCACAGCTCCAGTGATCTGTTGAAGATCTGAGTGAAGATGGGGCCAGCTGGTCAGCACAGGATTTAAGGCAGGCTGGTGACACACCGTCTGGGCCTGGTGCTTTCCTTCTTTTGTTCTTTATGAAGACCTGCCGCACGTCATCTTCACTTATTTTCAGTGTAGGTGTGGGGGAGAGGGGATTGCTGGAGGTGTTAATGGTTGTGTGGAGAGGTGTTCAGGGCGGGTGTGGGGTGTTTTTTTCAAACCTACAGCAAAAGTAATTCAAATCGTCTGCTAGTTGTTGATTCTCCACAGTGCTGGGGGATGGTGTCTTGTAATTTGTAAAGTCTTTCATACCTTTCCACACTGAAGCAGAATCACTGGAAGAGAACTGAATCCTTAGCTTGCCAGAATAATTCCTCTTTGCCACACTGATCTCCTTTTCCAATATGTATTTGGCCTGTTTATACAAGACTTTATCCCCCATGCTGTAAGCATCTTCTTTGGCCTGACGGAGCTGTCTGAGTTTTGCAGTGCCAATGTGATGGAAGAGTGACCTCTGGTGGTAAGCGAATGGAAGTCCATTAACCAGATTCATGACAGAGCCCCCCCCCCAAGGAACGGCTTCCAGATGCTCCCCAGATGGTCCAATACAGGAGGGTGGTGGAGCGGAGGTGGAACAGGGGGAGGGACGGAGGGCCAGGTCAATGTGCAAGTGGAGGGACAGGGGACTGAGGCAAAGCCAGCAGAGCAGGATCCCAGGACAGATCTGGCAGTATCGGTGGAACCGAGGACCACCACAACAGAGCAGATGGAGCAGCAGACCACCATGGCAGAGCAGATGGAGCAGCAGACCACCACGGCGGAGCAGATGGAGCAAGAGCCTACTGGGGCGGAGCAGACGGAACAGAAGACCTCCACGGTGGAGCAGACAGAGCAGAAGCCCACCAGTGCGGAGCAGACAGGGCAGAAACCCACCAGTGTGGAGCAGACAGGGCAGAAGACCTCCACGGCAGAGCAGACAGAGCAGGAGCCCACCAGTGCGGAGCAGACAGAGCAGGAGCCCACCAGTGCGGAGCAGCCAGGGCAGAAGACCTCCACGGCGGGGCAGGAGCCCACCAGTGCGGAGCAGTCAGGGCAGAAGACCTCCACGGCGGAACAGATGGAGCAGGAGCCCACCAGGGCGGGACAGAAGAGCACCACGGCGGAACAGGAGAGCACCACGACGGAACAGGCTGATCAGGATCCCACAGCAGAAATTGGAGCCTAGGAGAAACTGAGACACAAAAAACAGAGAGAGCATATACGGTCTCAAGGACCGGGGCAGGGAACACAAGCCCATCAATATTTTCCCTGGTGACAACTGAGATTGCAGACAGTTCATAAGCAAGCTCGCTGATTGAAACTGGACAGGCAAACAATTCACCCACAGGTTCACTAGTTGAGACTGGAAAGGCAGACAATTCTGAGTCAGATTTAACTACAGAGTATAAACCAACAGATAGTTCACAATTCGATGCATTGACTGAGACTGGATTGACAGACAGTTCAGTGATCGAAGCTAAGTAGACAGACGGTTCATACTCAGACCCACTAGCAGAAATTGGAATAATAATACATTTAAATGTTATAATATACTATTAATTATTTATTTAAATCTCTGGTTTAAAAATAGGAAAATAGACCCACTATAGTTAAAATGGTTTTCTTAAATTCTATCTCTCAAAATGATGGGGTGTCATTAAAAATGTGGAGATTAGCAGAAATAAGTTAATGCAACCTCTTATTTACATGAGGTAAACAAAGCTGCATGGTTTACATTTATATGCATGTAATTGTAGGCCTATACATATTTTAAAGTTGTATTGTATACCCGTTACTGCCATAATAATGACCCATTTCAAATGTTTACGTGCTTTCTGGTCTTTTTGTTTTTAACAGCACCCAATCGTTGTGATAGAGCAGTTATTAAATATTGTTCTTGTAAATACTTTCTAGCATTTCAGTATTTTTTTATTTTTTCAGTAATTAATATGCATGCAAAGTACAACAGTTAGTATATGGTGTTAAACGGTGGTCAAAAAGGATTTAAACAGTTAATTTTGAATCGATTTCTTCTCAGAGATGTGGATTTGGACAGCAATTAAATTAGCACATGACCTTGTTAATTCGCCCGGGGATTTTTCCTGGGATGGTGGGAGAAAAAACGCTTGCGTCCCCAGGAGAACCAATTACCGTCCAAACCGTCTGGCTATTATGTGCTTTTATCAGGTGGAACCAAAAATTTTTCATACATCTCCATTTTTCCACCATTTTGGACTCGGAAGCATCAGATGCCTCTTCAGTGTTAGCCCCTTTGATTTGTCCAGTTTCTGCCAGTTCCTCCAGGTAACTGAAGAATAAAATAAAAGATCAATCAATAATACAGTAATTGTCTACTGATTTATAAATGTAATGATTTAAATAAATAAAAAATACCCTTAAAAATATGCATTAATAAATAAAAATAAACAGGAAAGTGATGCCAAAATATCAATACTATATAGAACAAATGATATATATATATATATAATCTACGCAGTGTAGACTACACTGTACAGGTGCATCTCAATAAAATAGAATGTCGTGAAAACGTTCATTTTTTTTCTTGTAAGTTATTTCAAAAAGTGAAACTTTCATATATTTTAGATGCATTGCATGTAAAGTAAAACATTTCAAAAGTTTTTTCGTTTTAATTTTGAGGATTAGAGCTTACAGCTCATGAAAGTCAAAAATCAGTATCTCAAAATATTAGAATATATACATTTGAGTTTCAATTAATGACCATCCCTACAGTATAAATTCTGGGTATCTCTTGTTCTTTGAAACCACAATAATGGAGAAGACTGCTGACTTGGTAATGATCCAGAAGATGAACATTGAGGCCCTCCACAAAGAGGGTAAGTCACAGAGGGTCATTACTGAAAGGTGTGGCTGTTTACAGAGTGCTGTATCAAAGCATATTAAATGCAAAGTTGACTGGAAGGAAGAATTTGGGTAGGAAAGGGTGCACAAGCAACAGGGATGACTGCAAGCTTGAGAATACTGTCAAGCAAAGCTGATTCAAACACTTGGGAGAGCTTCACAAGGAGTGGACTGAAGCTGGAGTCAGTGCATCAAGAGTCACCACGCTCAGACGTCTTCAGGAAGAGGGCTACCAAGCCACTTCTGAACCAGAGACAACGTCAGAAGCATCTAACCTGGGCTGTGGAGAAAAAGAAAAAGACTGTTGCTCAGTGGTCCAAAGTCCTCTTTTCAGATGAAAGTAAATTTTGCATTTCATTTGGAAACAAGGTCCCAGAGTCTGGAGGAAGAATGGAGAGGCACAGATTCCATGTTGCGTGAAGTTTCCACAGTCAGTGATGATTTGGGCTGCCATGTCATCTGCTGGTGTTGGTCCACTGTGTTTTCTGAAGTCCACAGTCAACGCAGCCATCTACCAGGAAATTTTAGAGCACTTTGTGCTTCCTTCTGCTGACAAGCTTTCTGGAGACAATGATTTCATTTTCCAGCAGGACTTGGCACCTGCCCACACTGCCAAAGGTACCAAAAGCTGGTTCAATGACCATGGTGTTACTGTGCTTGACTGGCCAGCAAACTCACCAGACATGAACCCCATAGATTCTCTGTCAAGAGGAAGATGAGAGACACCAGACCCAACAATGCAGATGACCTGAAGGCCACTGTCAAAGAAACCTGGGCTTCCATACCACCTCAGCAGTGCCACAAACTGATCACCTCCATGCCACGCCGAATTGAGGCAGTAATTAAAGCAAAAGGAGCCCCTACCAAGTATTGAGTACATATACAGTAAATTAACACTTTCCAGAAGGCCAACAATTCACTAAAAATGTTTTTTATTGGTCTTATGAAGTATTCTGATTTGTTGTGAATTGGTGGGTTTTTGTTAAATGTGAGCCTAAATCATCACAATTAAAAGAACCAAATGACTTAAACTACTTCAGTCTGTGTGCATTGAATTTATTTAATACAAAAGTTTCACAATTTGAGTTGAATTGCTGAAATAAATGAACTTTTCCACGACATTCTAATTTATTGGGATGCACCTGTATTACTAATCAAAAATTAAGTTTTGACATATTTACAGTGGGACATTTACAAAATATATTAATGGAACATGATCTTTACTTAATGTCTTAATGATTTTTGGCATTAAAAAAAAACTATAATTTTGACCCATACAATGTATTTTTAGCTATTGCTACAAATATACCCCAGCGACTTAAGACTGGTTTTGTGGTCCAAGGTCACATATTCTGATTTGCTGTTCAAGAAACATTTTTTATTCAGTTGAGTACATTTGAGGATTCTTTGATGAATAGAAAGATCCAAAGATCAGCATTTATCTGAAATAAAAAGCTTTTGTAACATTATACAATATACCATTCAAAAGCTTGGAGTCGGTAGTAAATAATAAAAATCTTTCAAAATGTTACTGTTTTTGCTGTTCTTTGAATCAAATAAATGCAGGCTTGGTGAGCAGAAGAGACTTCTTTAAAAAACATTAAAAATCTTACTGTTCAAAAACTTTTGACTGGTAGTGTACATGCACACAAAAGGCACCAATGCACAAAAAACAACACACCTATACAACATGATGTTCATTTTTAATTGCATTGTTTAATTAAATATTAATTCAACTTACTATTTAATGAAATGCATATGGTGCTGTTGCTATGGCACACTAAAGACCATAGTGTCAATTTACTGTAAAAAAATAAAATGATTTCTGCCGAAATTACCTGTGTTGTTCTCTTTTTATATTGGCCCATTTTACCTGAATGTTGTGCCGTGGCTCAAGAAGGTACGTGCTGATACTCTAACTCTCTTAATTTTAAAACAATTATACTTTTTGACATTTAAAAAATATATACATATTTAAGAGAACCATGCTAATTAAAAATAATTATCATTAGTTCTCATGCATAGCTTATTTGATGGTATTATAAGTCATTTACCAAAACGTGGCCCATTTTAGCTGACTTCATCCTATTCCTTAAAACAAAATATATATTTTTTAACTGTGATAGAATGCAAATTGCAGATTGTTATTATTATTATTTTTTACTATAGCATTATTTGAATTCATTGTAAAATGAAGTTAATGTTAAATTATTAATTTTTATTTCTTGTGGAGTCTGTTTTCAGCATTTAAACCTCAAAATCATGATACCCTTCAATAATTTAATTGGACATTAGGCTACAATTAGGTTTATGCATTCCCCATGCATAAAGAAAATAGGTTGCATCCCAGGAGCTCTAAAAGGATGTTATAATTATTTTAGTTATTGCATTTGGTCCGCTTTGTAACGTTCCCTGCCTGATGCTCCGAGGTTTGTTTTGTAATGTTCGCCATGTAGGATGTGTGTGTGTGTGTGTGTATTTCAGTGTGTAGGCCTATTTCAGTAGGCTACAAGTAAGTTCTCTTAATTTTACTTATTTATTTTTTATTAATGCAAAATGATCTAGTCATTTTAGTCTATGATATTTTAGTGTGAAGACTGTTTCAAGAAATGAGTCAAAGCATTTTGGAAAAACAATATCTCGTTCAAGCAGCTTTCAAAATGTTTTTTTTAATTAATATTATTCTGTATTTTAATTGCACATATTTATTAAATAAAACTAAATTAAATTAAAATTAAATAGAATATTTTACAAACTTTACTAAAAACTTTACAAAGGTTACAATTAATCTTTGTAAGGAAAGAACCGGGTTTTCTCAGAGAGAGAGAGAGAGGAGCGAGAGACTAAAGCAGATACTTTTTATTTTACATCTACACATGTTGTACAGAGTTTTTTATTAATTGTTTATTAAAAAAATATTAATTTAATTATCTATTTACTGATTTCTAGATATTGTTTTTATCCGTTTTTTCAAGCAACAGTCTTGAAAATGGTCTTGTTTTTATAATCATTTATTCAAGCAATGGTCAATTGTCACGGTGTACTCTGGGAGCCAGGAACAAGGAGGCGAGGAACTTCTTTGAAACACTTTATTTAGTGAACTCAGGAGACACAACATCCACACACCTAATGACGTTAAGACTGGACACAGAGGCAGGGAAACACAGGGCTATTAAAGGGGAGACTAAACTAGATAATTAATAACACAGGGCTGGGGACTAATTAACTAAAGACACAGGGCTGGGAACTGATAATTACAAATGAGGACAGGAACAGGAACTAACTAAATATAGGCACGAGAGGAGGGGAAAGACGAGACACAGAGAACACAGGTCTGACAGTACTCCCCCCTCCTGAAAGGTGCATCCCGCACCGTATACCATCCAACGGGGGGCGGGCGCTCTGGAGGCCTCAAGGGACACGGAGACAGGACAGGAGGTCTCCAGGGCGGCACCCGTTCCGGGACCCGCAGGGAGCTCGGGAGGCCACGGCGGAGCAGGGAGCTCGGGAGGCCACGGCGGATCCAGGGACTCGGGAGGCCACGGCGGATCCAGGGACTCGGGAGGCCACGGCGGATCCAGGGACTCGGGAGGCCATGGCGGGTCAGGGAGCTTGGGAGGCCATGGCGGGTCAGGGAGCTTGGGAGGCCATGGTGGGACCGCCTCCGAGACCGCGGCCCCAGCCCCCACCTCGGTTTCTTCGGCCAGAGCCATACTACCCCCCAAAAAATTTCCTTGGGGAAAATAGGGGCTCCATCGGGCACTTGGGCGCGCACTGGAGGCACGGACTCTTGGGGGCGTTCGGGAATCGCAGACTCTTGGGGGCGCTCGGCAGGCGCGGGCACTTGAGGGCGCTCGGCAGGTGCAGGCACTTGAGGGCGCTCGGCAGGCGCGAGCACTTGAGGGCGCGCTGGCGAGGAGTGGGCTCTGGGGTGCCCACTGGAGGGCACTTGCAAGGAGCAGGCACTGGAGGGCACTTGCGAGGAGCAGGCACTCGTGGGCACTTGCGAGGAGCCGGCACTGGAGGGCACTTGCGAGGAGCAGGCACTGGAGGGCACTTGCGAGGAGCAGGCACTGGAGGGCACTTGCGAGGAGCAGGCACTGGAGGGCACTTGCGAGGAGCAGACTCTTGGGGCTGCTCTGGAAGCGCGGTCACTTGGGGCAACTCTGGAGAGCTGGACGGAACCAGCAGGGGCTCTGGAGAGCTGGACAGGACCAGCAGGGGCTCTGGAGAGCTGGACGGGACCAGCAGGGGCTCTGGAGGATCGGACACTCGGGGGTGCTCTGGCCACGCAACCTCTTGTGGGTGCTCTGGCAGCGCAAACTCTTGGGGGCGCTCTGGCAGTGCAAACTCTTTGGGAACTGGCCCTGGAGAAGCGGGCACTGGAGGGACTGGCCCTGGAGGGTGCTGTCGAGGAGCGGTCACTGGAGGGCGCTGTCGAGGAGCGGGCACTGGAGAGCACTTGCGAGGATTAATGATCAATGGGCTTGCCATATTCTCTGCCGGAAGGCTTGTCATACTCATTGCAGGCGGGCCTGCTTTTACCGCGAACGGCGGCGGATTCAGGAGAGCCGCGGACGACGGCGGGCAGGTTCTGGCTCGGGCCAGGACACTCTCCAGACACCGGATGATCCCTTCCCTCCATTTTAGTCCAGTGGTGTCTGGGAGGTCCACGGGACGATGGGCATTGGCCCCGTGCCAGAACAGCGAGAGGATGGTGGTGTCATCGAGGCCCGTCGCCATGGCGAGCGATCACGGCTGGAAAGGGCGATGAATAGTGCGGCGACTTCCATCGCCGTGGGGGAAAAACAGGAACAACAAAAAACTTTTCAAAAAAACGGAAAACAAAAACGAGGGAGGAGAAACGCCGCTAATTTCTTTCTTAGGTCCAGTCTTCTGTCACGGTGTACTCCGGGAGCCAGGAACAAGGAGGCGAGTAACTTCTTTGAAACACTTTATTTAGCGAACACAGGAGACACAACATCCACACACCTAATGACGTTAAGACTGGACACAGAGGCAGGGAAACACAGGGCTATTAAAGGGTAGACTAAACTAGATAATGAATAACACAGGGCTGGGGACTAATTAACTAAAGACACGGCTGATAATTACAAATGAGGACAGGAACAGGAACAAACCAAATATGGGCACGAGAGGAGGGGAAACACGAGACACAGAGAACACAGGTCTGACATCAATGTTTTGGCAATACTGTGCAAGTCATGTCATGAAGCTCACTTGAATTTAATTTAATTTAATTTAATTTTATTTAATTAAATTGAATTGAGAGAGGGAGAGAGAGAAAGAGAGAGCTACATATGCTCAATGGTAGCCCTATAATGAAATCAGCCACCCACATGTTGTAATAACAACAACAATCATAATAATATTATTAATAATGATGCAGGCTTGACAAGGACTGCCTATTTGGCCCATTGACACTAATGTTTGTCATTTGCAATCAAAAAGTCCCTTACATCTCTTGACTGAATCAATTTTGTAGCTTTAACAAGGATTAATCTTTAAGGCAATCAAGGCTATGCTGTTATTTTACATTTGATTATTCAGTTTACCTGAATATTGTTATCTGAAAAACTTAAAGCATTGTTTACTTTATTTATTTGTTCCATTTATTTATTTATTTTTTAATTTTTAATTTTTTTTTGTTTTGCAAAATGATCCAGTCGACCATAGCCTATTTAGACAGTTTGAAGATTGTTTCAATGAGTCAATGCAAAACAGTAAATTATGAGATCTCATCAAGCAGTTTGAAGCTTTCAGATATTTTTTTATTATTAAAAAACTATTGTTAATATGATAATTATATTTTTCAATTTAATTGCACTGTATACTTAATTAAAAAATAATAATTCTTAAAATAAACAGAATATGGTGCAAACCTTAGGTTACTTAAGTGATTGTGTTTTAACTTCGATAATATGCAAACGAATTATTGGTATCAATAATGGGAGCCTTTTGTCTAATGGGGCTGAGCCTTACCCCGAATGTGGGATAAAAAGCGCCACCTCAATTTTATTTTATTTTATTTTATATTTGTCATTTGATGACAGGGTACTGTAATGCAAGGCATGATTAAGTATATTCCCATCAGTTTACAAGTTAAGACAAGCCTCAAAACATCAGGAAGAGCTCTTGGTAAGAGAGTGTTTACCAGGAGCTGATGGGCCAGTGCTGGACGACACGCAGAGGACAGCAGCAGAGTCTGGAGGAAGAAGAAGGAAGAGATGAGGAGTGAGGCTATTTAAAGATGTTGAGGGCGTGTCCAGACTGGATGAGCTCAGTTGGGGAGGTCACAAGTATAAATATCAGTGAGGACGACAGTGACCTCAAATGCTGCTTCGGGACCTGAAAAGTATGGAATTTGAGTATTTTCCAGGTCTGGAAAAGTATGGAAAAAAGAAAGCAGAGTATGGAAAAGTATTTGTGTTTTCAGACTTTTGCCCCCATTTAGTTTTTTTATAATAGAAAATTAAGAATTTATTGAAAATAAATTTATTGTACAAGAAGTCAAAGTCAAAATACGACAGAATGAATTCAAGGTGCACTTTTTCATTATGCAAAATTGCAGGTTATAAGCATTTTGGGTTTCTTCTCACAATATTCTTAGTTCCGTATTACATAGCCTTAAGGACCTTTGCAAAAAAAAACAAAAAACATACAGACTTTTATGTGCACATGAGAAACTTAGCATAAAGGACAATGCACATTTAGCCACCTATTTTGCCGTCAGCCCATTTTGCAGTGTGGTTTCTTGGCCTCCACAAGTATGCGTTAAAGAGACCTAAGGCCTTGAAATATGCTTTAGAAAGGTAAAAATGCCCATAAAATGTAAAAAAAACTGTTTAAACTTATTGGAAAAGATTAATTTCTATCAGAGTGAATAATAAAAAATAAAAAAAAAATATATATATATATATATATATATATATAATAGTAATAGTCATGTTTAATCATTTTAGACACGTAATTTTACTGAAGGCTACCAGGATAATTATAACTGAGTTTATTAAATTCATTAACATAAACAAACTATATCTTCTCTATTTCCAGTTTGTAGCGTGGATCATTCATTGCAACATTTAATCTGATTCTCATGTTTAAGAATCTGTTATCTTGAAAAATTATTTATGCTACTGCCCACTGACTTGGTTTAAATCTAGATTATTATCCAATTTATGAGCCTTAAACTATAAAAGTGCTGCTTTATCCGACTATAACGTGCAGGGTGTCATAGAGCTACATATAGATTTAAGTTATTTATTTATGTAATGTTCTAAGTTTATATGATTGTTTGTGTAAATTCTGCGTGACTGTGACGTGATTTAATGCGTGCACGCGGAACATTCGAGCTGCAATCAACCGTATGACATCAAAGTACCGCGAGAACGATATGAAAGCAGTCGGATTCGAATCGCTCTCGCGGTACTTTGATGTCATAAGGTGATCATTCTGCTCAGCGCTGCTTCAAGACGAATGCGCCTAAAACTGGAGCGGCGGGAGTTGTCATTGAAACGGAGCGGCAACACAAGACTGACAATCAGGAAGCTCCGTTTCTCGCTGCTGTTTTTACTGTTTTCGGTAAGTTTAGTCACTAAAATCTCACAAATATTAAATACAGCTATTCCTGACACCTCTCTTGCTTGTATTTGACTCGCCTCCGGTGAAATTAGTTCATAGAAATGGTTTAGTGTCTTCGAACAAGTCCGTTAGCATCTTGGCCGTTTTCAGAGGATGTAAAGTTAGGCTAACTCCATAGACTGAGCTCTTTTTGAAAGTTTGGGATTTTAATCACATCTTTATGTGTAGATGAGAGGTTTTGACAGTTCTGTAAAAGTTTTGCTGGTAAATTTTCAGTGGGTGATTGGAAATAGGCTCATTTATTTAACCTAAACATAACTTACATCAGCGGGACAATTAACTAAATCTAGTTCAAACCTATTTTGTTGGTAAACAAATATTGATAAAAAACTGTTCTGTGACTTCAGAAGAAAAACGAAAACACGGCAACATGGGATGCTCCAAGATTTCACAATTTCTGAAGGGAGCTGCAGACGGAGAAGTAAGGAACACAAGAGGCTCTGTGCACAAGGGTAGCGACGAACTTCCGCTGTCGCCAGAAGTCGGGATATCAGTTTCCGGTTTACTTCCTGTCTTCATCCGCATCCGTAAACAAACAAGATGAGTGCTGCTGTACGAAAAAAGAAGTATAATGTGCGGGACTCATTTAAGCTTCAGAGAACTGAGGTTGAATCTACGAATCACTGCTGTGTGCCACATTGCTCGGCTTCAGGTCTGTATAACAGCCATTTGAGCTTCCACCGCTTCCCCAAGAACACCAGCCTTCGTGCACGGTGGCTGCACAAAATAAGGAGGGCGGGATTTTCGGTGACCCCCCACACCAAGGTATTTCATCTTCATCACTCTTTTGGACTTAAACGGTTTGCTTCATCCCCCGAAGACATCAGATTTTACACCAGGTAAGATAGTTGAAATATCAACATCTACTCATAACTGTTTACTGATTGATTAACTGTCCAAGTAATTATTTTCTCTTTGTCAATCATATTCTTGAGCACGTATGACAAGACAAGTGATTTACTGTATCACTGTAATACTGTATTTTAGATTCTCCTCATATGAGCATCTGATGGCGTTTTGGAACCTGATCGAGGCAGCTACAGCCAAAATAGTTAGAGTCACCAGGTCAAAGAAAACTGACGCCACTAGCACAACAACTGACAGCCCTTTAACCAGACCAACTGTAAGGACACACACACACTCCACTCACTCACACACACCTAAGCATGAAAAGGATGGTTTTGAATTAACACTCATTAAGCATGTCTCCCCCCAGAAACTGCTACCGATAGATGAGCTCTTCCTCTTCCTCACATACCTGTCCACTGGCTGTACCCAGAGAGAGTTGAGTCACAGATTTAACATCCACCGAACAACAGTCAGCCGAATCATCATTACCTGGGCCAACTTCCTCTACAGCTTACTGGGCTCGGTCTGTATATGGATGTCTCCTGCAGCTGTAAAGGCCAGTCTTCCACACGACTTTGAGGGCATATACAGTGACACACAAGTAATCCTTGACTGTACAGAGATGCGGTGTCAAACACCTTCATCCTTGCTCCTTCAGAGCGAAGTTTTCTCAGCCTATAAGTCCCACTGCACCTTTAAGGCTATGGTGGGCATGGCCCCTCATGGAGCCCTTACGTTTGTGTCAACGCTCTTTGAGGGTTCCATGAGTGACAGGGAGGTGTTTCGTCAGTCCGGGATTACATCACTCTTAACACCTGACATGGCCATCATGGTGGACAAAGGATTCTTGGTGGATGACCTTGTACCTGGGACTGTTCATCGTCCTGCCTTCCTCTCCAAGCGGACCCAAATGTCAGAGGAGGATGTTCTGAAGACACAGTCCATTGCCCGTATGAGGGTGCATGTCGAAAGGATAATCAGAAGAGTGAAAGAGAATAAACTCTTTGATACCACTATCCATCTCTCCATTGCAGGCAGCATAAACCAACTCTTCACAGTTGCTTGTCTCCTTTCAAATTACCAAAATGGACCTCTGGTCAAGAAATGGAGATCGGAAGTGTGATATCGTAAGCCATATCTTCTTCTAAATAAATCAATATGAACTATTTTTCAGTGTTCAACATACATAATTCATAAGAATAACATCATTTTGTAAATTTCCTTTGTCATTTGTCTTTTGACACTTTTTTGTAAAAACTTGAAGGTGCAAAATAATAATAATAATAAAAAACACCTAAAAATCACAGGCATGGTCATGTAATCATTTAGTTACAGTAATAATTGACTGGTCTTTTTTGAGGGGGGTAAAAACTTTTATTGTGCTCAATCATAACTTAACTTTAATTTTCACTTTTAATGGTAACACAGAGCAAAAAAACATTTAAGTGCATTTTATTTCAATCCTGCATAGAGCTGCAACAATTACTCAACTGATTGGTTATCTATTATTGTCTATTAAATTAATCAACTTTTTATTTGCGTTAGTTTATTAGACATTTCTGCAGATAGACATTGAAATAAAACCGGTCTACTTTCTCTCTGATCACATCCAACACACCATTGTCTCTGTAAATTCTTTGAATGAGTACGTCTTCCTCAGTTGAAACTACAAAATCACACCAATTCATTCCTGTCATTAGCATCTGCCCCTGTACTTGCCAGTAGTAAGCATGTGTTTGTTGTAGCTCCAATTTGCCTGACTTCACTTTGAGATATGGGCAGTCAACATAGCTTTTAACATTCGGGCATTTCATCTCAATCAGCCCAAACTGACATGGCTCTGAAGGGTCAAAGATTATCCCATCTGGAGATGCCCCCAGCCAAGGAGCATCCGGATGAATGACAAATCCACAGGGTAGTGGATCACCCTTTTCATCTGGCAGTATTCACAGATAGCATCTGCCTCTAATTCGAGCCCCCTCTTCATAGCCGCCGTCTGACGGGTTCCTTGCAGTATCCGGTTAGCCAGACTTTCTTCAGAGTTCTCTCGAACCTGGCAGATCTCCCTGAAATGTGAGGCAGTCAGTCTATGCCTTCTTAGCTGATGCCATTCAGTACATGAACTTTGTTCTCTGGTAGCACATTCAAAATTGTGCGCCATGTCCCAGGTGACTTCCAGACTCCTATGGTGTAGCTGTTGTGGTTCAGTACAGACAAACATGCAACTGGATGGCTGTAGGCGGTAACCCTGAAGAGGCACAGATGGACGTGGTGGGGCAGCATTGAAGGACAGGTTTCTTTTTGCTGTTGCAGGTTGTTGGTAGGATAAGGGACTACCGGCTTGAACCTTGCCAAGGGCGGAGTCGACCAGGGGAATTTCACAGCTGATGCCCATTCTGCAGATCATCGGTGCCTCAGCTGTAGGGAAATCTTTATATACCTCAGTCACCTGGCAAGTAATAATATACTTATAAGCAATGTACTAAATATAATAATATATAATATAAAACAACCACAATTATCATACCAGTAACTTTCCCTGTAATTCCTATACACAATATGTTGCACATTATGCATGGCACATAAGTTCATAATGGAGGACCCTTCTGTGAACATTCTCCTATTGATTTCAATTTAATATTTTTTTTTTCTTCAAAATAGCAAAATACTTGTTTGCATAATCAAGGGGCCATAGTACATTTAATCAAAAGGGAAGGGGAAAAAAACATACTAGTATAGCATAACATACTCTTAATATACTAGTATACAGATTTTGGTTGATAGGATATTATACTGTACTGTGAAATTTGATATTGTTATATCCCTACTCACCTGAAGGACAGATAGATCAGGCATATCTCCACTCAGGCCTTTGTAGAGTGTGCTCCTGTGTAGAACATAAAACTTTCATGAGTGGAAAGTGGCATATCCACACAGGTATTTTAATTCAAACATGCAACATATTGTAATAAATCTATAATATTCAGCTTTTACCTCACTCCCTCTGTTGTTGCTCTACACTTTGGTTTAGCAGACAGCACAACCATCTTTTCCACGGGGCCTGGTTTTATACCCTATCAAGTTATTCAGGATACAGTTAGAAGTTAAATGTAGTTAGAAAATATAGCCAACAGGTCTATAATAATATGTTACATTTATATAGCACTTTCTAGACACTCAAAGCGCTTTACATGGATAGGGGGAATCTCAACTCAATGCAAACTTACCAAAGTTCTGGGCTTGTGCCACTGCTGTTCCCCTTCAGTACAGCTTAGCACAGGAGGGACCGCCGGCACATTCAGCTGTGAGTAATGTGCTGACTGGAACAGCAAAGCAACACAGTGGTTGCATAATGCTGCTCCAGCAACACATGTGCAGCTGTGTTGAATCAGCTCAACAGGACTTGAATCTTTCAGTACCACCTGCATCAGTAAAATATTATAGTAAATACTTATGTATTGGTCACGGTTTAATCATTTGTTTAGGACGTAATCTTGTGTTTAATTTTTTTAGATCTTATATTCTATATAAACAGACCAAATGTCATGTATTTCTATATGTTTGATTAGATTATGTTTTGTAATGTGCTAACTGCGTTAGATCAAAATCCCTAATCGTTTATTTGAAACACATGATAGCCTAATACCTTTAACACAAGATTACATCTTAAATGAATGAGTTGAGGAAAACTTGAACAAGAACATATTTTACCCTGAGGGGACTGGCTAGGTAAACTTACCTGCCTACTAATACTGACTTCATTAGATTTGAAAGTTACATTAAACCTGAATGACCTTAGCTCAATCCCCTGGAACATCAGGAACACCGGGTTCTAATAATTAACAAGTTATAACATGAACAAGAACGCATGCAGTAACCCGAATGGGGACCAGCAAGGTAAACTCACCTGTCAATTTTACGTACTAATTTAAGAGTTATATTAAACATGAATTACCTTAACTAAATCCCCAGGAACATTAGAAATGCCGGGTTATTAAAGTAACAAGCTTATAACTGTTGGTTTATAAGTCCTAGCTTCGCCATACACTCAAACTGTGAGGTTTCTCAGCTTTCCTCATGGATCTGTAGCACAATGACCTGACAATGACTTCACCTGTGCCCTGATCTTTAGTAGAAACTGAGAGGGGGAGAAAGTTAATACAACTGATGATTCTATACTAACGTTACACTACAAATAAACACGTCGCTAACTTGCTTAGCCACTAGCTGTCAGCACACCACATTAGATTAAACTACTTACCCTCGTAGTTGTGGATATAACTTGATATGTACAGCTTGAATCCTTTGTCCCGCTTGCTTGTTGGAGCAGGGGACCAGGCATCAACGATGCGGTGTACATCGCTAATGCTTATTTTTGGCAGATCTTGAAGACATCTTGTAAACACTGACATTTTGCACGGTGCGAGAGCAAACCGGAAACTGACATCCCGACTTCTGGCGACAGCGGAAGTTCGTCGCTACGCTTGTGCACAGAGGCTAGTGAACAGGTGAAGCTTCTTAACATTTTAAGAGGGCTTTGACATCCACAAATAAGAAGTATGAGCAATATTAAATAAGTAAACCTAGAAGCAAATTATGTTATGTTAAAAAAATGTTTTCTGTATATGCTTCTTTCTTATTTCTACATTGCACCTGCTCTAGCTTGGTTCCTTGTAATAAACCTGGCTGGCATTGTATATTAAATATTGTTGGCTCTGTGACAAATTGCTTGTTATGTTCCTACATTCATACATGTTGATGGCCTGCACCCCAGACTTAGAGCAGACCTGCTGTCGGACAACATCTCCCAGGCACAATGAACCATGTGGCTAGTAAGATATACTCAAACATACATGTTCAAAATTCAGTAAAATATTTTGTGTTTTTGAAAAGAAGTCTCTTATGCTCACCAAGGCTGAATTTATAAAAAAAAATCAGATAAAAAAACAGTAAAAACAGTAATGTGAAATATTATTACAATTTAAAATAGCTGTTTTCTGTGTGAATATACTGTAAACTGTAATTTATTTCTGTGATCAGAGCTGTATTTTCAGCATCATTACTCCAGTCTTCAGTGTCACATGATCGTCAGAAATTATTATAATATGCTGATTTGCTGCTCTAGAAACATTTCTGATTATTATCAATGTTGAAAACAGTTGTGCTGCAGAATATTTTTGTGTGATTTTTGATCAATTTAATGCATCCTTGCTGAATAAAAATAAACAAACAAACAAACTTTACACTGTTAAAACATTCACACAAAAATACTCAGCACAGCTTTTTTTTTTTCATTCATATTTGGGTCATTCTACAGAAACATCCACTTTTGGTGTGGCAAGA
Source organism: Schizothorax lantsangensis (assembly GCA_027422415.1). Classification (NCBI taxonomy): domain Eukaryota; kingdom Metazoa; phylum Chordata; class Actinopteri; order Cypriniformes; family Cyprinidae; genus Schizothorax; species Schizothorax lantsangensis. The sequence goes on from JAPDDO010000115.1 coordinate 39,949, forward strand.
TGTCTTAAAATGTATTTATTTTTTTAACATTTAAACTTAGACCACATTATTAAATTACCTTTTGACTTTATGAATACACGTAAATGACAGCTTAATCATTTTTATATTTTTGTGCATTTATTTAAAGACCACATGTAACTTTTTTTGTCACTGGTGTTACCTTCTTTGTCAATTTTAGAGGTTTTTAAGAAATATTATTTCTCGATTTATTTCAGCACATGTAGTCAGAGTTACAGAAAAACAATGATAATGCAACAAATAAGGAGATTGTTTTATTTATTTTAATCAGATTTGTTAAAAGTGTGATTGAATGATGTTAGTACATTTGAGCAACCATGTATTTGTTATAACAATGAAAATATATATAAAAAAACAGTTATAAACAAGTAATGATAAATCTTAACTCTTGAGTGAAGCAGAATTCAATGGATGTAAAATTATTATCATGCCACATGTGACACATTTTATGTAATGTGACAGAAAAAAAAACACGGTAACACCAGTGACACAATGAATCACCATGACATACATTAGACCAAAGACACTTATTCTTCAGCTATAATTAGTAGATGAGCCTAAATTATTACATTTGACATACAATTGGCAATTAGTGAAAGCAGTTAGTAAAGGAACATAAACATAAACTGATCTTCACTGGTGTTACCCATAAAGAAGGTAACACTAGTGACAGTAACACCAGTGACAGATTTTATGAAAAATGCATTTTGCAAAATGTCTGCTGCAAGGTATGAAACCACATGTTGTCAATCGTGTACTCACTAAATTAAGTAGTTTAATCCATTTGTATTCTAGTTTTTTTTTACAATTCCCTGACAATAAAGTAGGTCATACCAGTGATTTCAGCTAAAAGCTTTGTATGAAATCATGAGATAAATAAGAACATTTCTGATAACTGAAAAGAGACAGTGGACTTATCATGGGCCTTTTTTCATAGATCTTCAGGAAATAGGAAGAAGGAAGTCAAGTGATGTCATTAGTGTGATTTTTATTTCAAAATAAATGATTTTTGTTAAGCGGTAACACCAGTGACACAACTTCAGGGTCCACTACTTTCATTATACTGTATATTTTATAATATTTATTTAGTTTTTTGTGTCATTTACATCATATATTTGACAGTTATGAATACATTATTGCCTTTTAAATGTAGAAAAACCTGTTTTTGACCTCAAAATAAAGCACTTTCCCTCTGTACATGGCTGTGGGGACGAGCAGTTTTGTGGTGCTGGGAATTCTTTATAATTAATTAAAAACAAATGTTGCCACATTGATGGCTCAAGAAGGTGTAATTGTTCAAATAACACATTTTTTCATTTTAAAATATATATAAAAAAATTGTAACCCTAAAGTCTTTTTCAAGTGTTATGTTTCTGTAGAGGCTAGGGACAGAAAAATGGACGTTTCTATAGAATGACCCATTTATCAGTTTCTTTGGTAAAATCAGCATATTTATTTATTTAGTCATTTAGCAGATGCTTTTATCCAAAGCGACTTATAAATGAGGACATAAGACGCAATCAAAACCAACAAAAGAGCATATTAGAATGATTTCTGAAAGATCATGCGACACTGAAGACTGGAGTAATGATGCTGAAAATTCAGCTTTGTTCACAGCAATCAATTACATTTTAACATATTCACACAGAAAACATCTCATAACCTTGCACTTCAATTATATGTGATGAAATAAATAATCTTTTGTCTGAAATAATATGAACAGCAGCTATTCTGATCTTTCTCCTTTTGGTTTCCTGTTTATATCTTGGGATGTCCATCCCATGGTTACTAGAATTTACACCAGTTCCAGTTTGGATCCAGCCTGGCGTGTGAAGACTTCAGAAGATGCCAACACTGACAAAGACTTCAGATGATGGCAACAATGAACAAGGTTTACCTGTTCTCTGAATTACTTGTATACAGATTTCACCATTTGTAACCAGTGCTGGCAAAATGAGTCAAAATGAACAAATTTAAAAAATAAAATGTTGTCACTTTTTCACTTTTTAATTACATTCTCCAATAAAAGACCTTCAAAATGATATGAGTTGTTAGAATCGGATGAAAAATGACTGCGCTACACCCGTTTTAATTCGATAAAGTCAGCAAAGACCATTTTGAGAAAAACTGATTTAAAGTTTTCTGAAGGTTCCAAAGCAAAATCACTAGCAACATTAATTCTTTCCACCCAATTCCTTTCGTAATAATCATTACTAGATTAATAATCACAATATAGCTATTTTTTATTTTATCTTTGTTGTTATTAATATGAACCAATGCAAAAAATAATAATATATATATATATATATATATACATATATATATATATATATTAGGGGTGGGAATCTTTAGTCACCTCCCGATCCGATCCGATTCCGATTCTGTGAGTCACGATCCGATTCCAGAACGATTCTTTATCTACTTTTTTCCCCCCCTTATTAATTAATTAGTTTACCGACTTGAGAATCTTAAAATCCTTACATTTACATATACAATAAGTAATTAAGTACTTTTTAAAATAATTACAAATAGTTTTTTTTTTAAAACAGTTGTTTGTTAAGAATTTTAAACTAATATAACTTCAAAACAAAGAGGAGCATAGAAACATACAAACAACAAACAGAGTGCTTTCAGTATTTAAGATTATCTGAACGTTTTCCATTCAAGGACTCTGAGTGATTTTTCTTCATCTATAGGGGAGAGTGGGGACAGTTGCAACACTTTTTGCATTTCCTTTATATATATTAGTGCTGTCAAAGTTAATGCGTTAATAACGCGTTAACGCAAATTAATTTTAACAGCACTCATTTTTTTAACACGCGATTAACGCAGCGCGTATTTTCTGTTTGACCCGTGGCTCAACCCGTAGTTGGAGAAATGGAGATGCACAGTGTTACCAACTTAGCAACATTGCAGACCCCTTTAGCGACTTTTTTCCCTTCAAAAAAACGTCCAAACCTAACTTAGTTTCTGAGATTCGCTGGTACGGCCGTGCGAGGTCTTGCGCGCACACACCTCTCTCTCTCTCTCTCTCTCTCTCTCTCTCTCTCTCTCTCTCTCTCTCTCTCTCTCTCTCTCTGTGCGTCTGCTCAGTTTTTGTTCAGCGAGTGGCAGAGAGGAGCAGCGCTTTAATTCAGTTAAACAGTCTGTTACACAGATATTATGATGCTTCTCTAATTTTACATGCAAGTATAGCCGAAATCACAGCACAGCTATTGTCTTTATCTTATGTGTATTTGATTTCATCAGACGACGGTGCGATTATCAGGATTTTTGTGCAGATTAACATCTTGGAAGGGAGAGCTGGTTATGTCTTAATGCAGGGGTGTCAAACTCATTTTCACTGAGGGCCACTTCAACATTATGGCTGCCATCAAAGGGCCGGTTATAACTGTAAGACTGTACAAACGTTACCACTCCTTAACATATTGTTAAATAACTGTCTCTTTGTTTTATTATTAGCTACTTATTTAAGTTACAAATATTGTATATGCATTTGCATAGATGTAAAAATATGTTATTACTCTGTGTTATTTTAACAAATACTTTTCATTTATCAGGTTAAGAAATCCACATTACTCCATAAATCAAAGTAAATAACAAAGACAAATATCATCAAACACAAGTCATTACATAAACTTTGTTAAAAACGTTTTTGTTACAATAAATAATTGTGTGCTGCTAAAAACGTGTGACAGATATGGCATTTAAGATAAAAACAAATGAGCCCGGTCTCATGAAAATGCATATCAATAGCACGATTTTCTGTTTCTATTTGGCGTGCGATTTATACGCAGAAATTGACTTTGGTGTGCATACGATACGCAATCAATGCTTAAAGTAGAAACAAAGAAGTGGCCATACTCAACCCCACTCCCCCACCCAAAAATAAATAAATAAATACAAACTAAAGTACTAAAAAAGTACTTTTTAATTTTCATAATTCGCAATGAATGTATATAGTGCCACAATAAATTAATTAATTAATAATCGTTTGCAATTCAATTCACATTTATTTGTATAGCGCTTTTCATGATACACTGTTGCAAAGCAGCTTCACAGAAAATGAACATTTCTACATTACATTTAGTAGTTTACAGCACAAGTCAATCTGCAATACCAAACAGGAACACAGGGGGACGCCAAAAGACCATTAAACGAGCTACCTAGACCTGACTGTTCCAGAATTACTAAACCACTGACTACTGCATATTCTGAAACACCTTCAGCCAGCATCCAGTATAAACCACTCATGTTTTTAAGCCAAATGCTGATTTAAAAAAAAAAACAAATTGTGACATCTGTACGTGAGTCTACTGTTATTTCCGTCATCTCTGATATAATCGCTGTTTTCTCTGCATTAGAGCGGTTTTGAACTAAGTGTTTGAATGCATTCACTTTCTGGATCCTTAGACATTCCAGGAGTTTACCAGCTGATCTGATCGCAAAAAAACTGCTTTTCATTTTTTATAATGTTTTTTTTTTTTTTATTTTGTTTATTTACTGATTAAAATTATTTTACTACTCTGCACTAGGGTGACCACCTGGCTATAGATCTGTTTCAGGACAGTAGATGTGATTTTACTGGACAATGCGGGACACGTGCGAGACATAGGTCAATTTATACTGTTATGCTGTGTAAATAGCCTACTGATTTACATTCGTTGGCATATGCGCCAATTTATGTTTCTGCCGGTGCATGCCCACACTTATGGCAACATTAAATTCAGGAGAGAAGATCATTTTTGAGCTTACACATGTAATGTCTGACAGATAGAGAGCGCGTCCGTTTTCTGTGAGAGTGAATGAATGGGAATCCACCTGCCAGCGGAGAGATTTGCGCTCGCGCATTTGATGCGCTCTTGCAGGCTATAATGTGCTCTGGACATTTGTCATTAAAATAACTCCGCAGAAAAAGGAGAAGAAAGTCGTGTCTGAAAGCTTCCATCGATTTTTTTAATTCATTAAATGAATGGAGAATATCGTGTTTTTCCATTGGTGGTGCTCGAGCACTTGATGACAAAGCTTTATTCCTTTGAACCGTCCACGCAGTCGTCATCAATGGAAAAACCATTGCGTATCATACGCACACCAAAATCAATTTCTGCGTATAAATAGAACGCCAAATAGAAACAGAAACTTGTGGTATTGATACGCACTTTCATAATGTACGATATAAAGTAGCATAGTTTTTAAATTTTTTTACATTTTATAAGACAATCATATGCTCTCGCGGGCCACATAAAATTATGTCGCGGGCCTTGAGTTTGACACCCCTGTCTTAATGGATCGCGTTTCAGTCACTATTTCATATTCATTCTGTTGTCTGACAACAGAAACAGTAAAATATACCAATGAAAACAGTTTTATTGAGAATTTAGCTTCATCAAAATACAGTATGTGGGCACAGAGAGGCACATTTGTTTGTATTACAAACAAATGTAATAATAAATGTACATTTTGCATTTTCAGAAGAAGAGCTGCCCTGTGTGCAAAAATGTAAACAGGTTTGTGTCAGTACATTGCTCAGTGCAAAGAAAGAGAAGTAATGGGAACCTGGTATTTCTTTTTTCATGTGTCTAATAGACACAAACAAGTTATTTGAAAAACATCCATGTCTACTCTTCATGCTCTATGTTGACTATGGTTTCAATAATAAACATACATGTGCATAAAGCATCCTTATTTGTCCATGCCCATGTTGATTAGAGTATTAAAAACTTGAAAGTATTAATTTAAGGTACATTTAGAACAAATAATGTGTGATTAATTGTGATTAATCACGAGTTAACTCATGACAATCATGCGATTAATCACGAAAAAAATAAAAAATAATCGATTGACAGCCCTAATATATATATATATATATATATATACAGGAAAGAAACAAGATGTTTTGTTTTACATCTAAACAAAAGCATTCAAGTAAGTAAAACAAATAATCAAATGTAAAAATCACTTTAGTGGGTCCATTATGAATAAATTGATTACAAAAGCAGTTCAATCAAGAGCAGCGAGTGATTCCCTCTTTTCTTTTATTATTAGATTAACATTGAGACAGACGGCCTATATATTAGACCTACTGTACTGCACGGATCTAATATAATGTCACACATCCGATGTTTTTACCCAACATTTCCCCAAACGTTCACTTAAGACATAACAGATTATTTTTGCATGAATACTTAAATACTGTAATTCTGTGTATATGTGTATATTTATCGGGATCACACGCCATCAGAAGCGCCGTTATGCGCTCACTTCAGATGATAGATATATTTAGATGTTTAAATACTATTTGGAGCATTGGGATCGCTAGAAGAGGGCTTAATGAACTCATTTATTGTGAAAACCTCAAATTCGACCAAAATCAACATCTTTCACTTCTTTTGCCTGTAACTCTGAAAATTAGCTTGTGTGCATTCCGACTCATTTTGCCAGCCATGGGTCGCGGAAGCAGGAGGGCCACTTTTGAGGTCTGGTACAAATGACATGGGCTACAAAAAAAAAAGAAAAAAAAAGCTCATATGTATGCACCTTTATTCATTAAAATATCGCGATCTCGATTCAAACACACGCGATCTTATTCCTAAATGATGATTCCGCTATGTCAATTAAACCTTTGAAATGACATCACATCGAAATATTTAAACCTGATTTCGCGCAGCCGCTGATCCAGAGAGAGAGAGCAGCGCTCATCATATGCTGTATGTTTGAAACAGCTTCACAAACAGTCTACACAGTAGGCTACATTTCTGTGTTGCAAACATTAAATAATAACGAAAGTATTGGGATGAAAGTTTTTAATCCGGATATAGACTCTGATGTTGCGGCAGCCGCGATCGAAACGAGTAGCCTAATTAACTTTTGTAACTAATGATACGCTTAAAAAAAGAAAAGATTGTTACATTGTGCCAGTAGGTGGCAAACAGTGACTGTTAAATGTATTTGATGCCTGAATCATTCAAGAGATTCCTTCAAAAACTGTGGACGAAACAATTCTTGATTCAATTTTTTTTTTTTTTTTTACATAGGCTAGCCTAATTAATTATTTAATTTAATACATATTTTAAATAGATTAATTTATACAATTTTAGACATTTATACATAGACTCATTTATAACATTAAATAAAACATTTAGTCAGAAACTCAAGTAAATTACATTGTTTGGTTGTCTAATGTTTGTTTTCATGGCGTAAAAATACATAAACTAATATATGATGTAACTAATACCATTTGTACTGTTTATAGCCTATTATATTATATGTTATTATGTATATTTATGAACTATGTATGTATTATGTAGTATTCTGCAGGTGGGTAGATCTCCAGGAACAGGATCGGGCAGTCCTGTTATATTGATATTAGGGATGTCAACGATTAATCGACGATCGATTAATTGTCGATAAGAGACATAATCGATAAAAGCTATCGATGGTCGATTAAGCAGTTTCATTTTGGGGTGCGTGCGGCTCTGCGTAAAACACGTGCAAACGGCTGTGAGTGACGGTGAAGGGGCTGGATCTTACAAGAAAATAATTATTTTAATATGATACAAACTTTAAAAGTACATTAAAAGAGATACAGTACAAAGTTCTTTTGTACTGAAATGTAGTAATAAGTCATGTTCAATCATAATTTCCCTAGATAATTGTTGCATATCGGGCACTTCGCTTTGACAGGGCTACGCACGCGAGCAGGACAGTCTATTCATTCATACAACTTGTTAATTCGTTCCTACGACATATTAATTTGTGGCAGCTGTCCATGTTTCATTAATTTGTTCCCTAGAACAGGGGTTCCCAAACTTTTCCATTCCACGACCCACCTAGACAAGTATAATCTATTTCAAGACCCACCAAAATATTTGAGATAAAAAAACAATTGACATTACTATAAGCTTAATCATAATTAAAAGCATAATATGGCAGAAATTAAGTATTTAAGAAAAATAACCATTTTATTTTATAGGCTAGTACCACTGTAAACATACAATACTAATATTTACGTTTTAATTTCTTAATTTACAGACGTTAATGAGTCTAGAAATATGTCCATAAAACCTGGAAAGCGCTCACTCCGGTGCGGCTATGAACTGTAATCCGCTGTGAGTGCTATAAAAAATATGTGCCCTCACAACCCAACACTTTTTTATTTTATTTTAGCAAAGCATAAGAAGCGAAGCAGAATTCTCAAACAGTTTAGAGATTAAAATAATTTTGAAATAATTGTAAAAATAATAAACATATGCGTCTCATTTTAAATAAACACTAAAAACCGAGAAGACAAATTTACTTCAGTCAGAAATTTACTTTTGCAATGGTTAAATAAATGTTCAGCTATATCTTCAAAATATTTTTTTACATTTTTTTCTCTATATAGTGATGATATGGCAAGGAAATGCATGTGGAAATGTTTGTATAGTGTGACAATTAACCCCGCATTTGTGCCCCGCTCAACCCGTACATGTGAAATGCTTTTTACGGACAGTTTATGGATTAAATGCATATGAAGGAACGAAAACAACAAACTCTTTACATCTCTCAGAAAGATACAGTGCAGAGTTCAAACAGACGATAGAAATGAATGAACAGCCTACCTGAAACAGTTTTCACAACATTTGAATTTTCCGGTGTATGCAATCTAATGCAGAACACAGCGCAGTGAAGTGAGAGAGTTTCTTCTCATTAATAATGCGGACCAAGCATTTTAATAATGAACCGTCGCTCTGAGACCCTCTGTTATTACAACTTGTGCGCGTCCGCGCTTCAAAACACGCAACGCATGTTTTAAATCCCGGCCTTTGCAATTCGAAAATCACACTGAGCAATATCGCAATTCGTAATTCATCTTTGTATATCGTCCAGCCCTAGGAACTGTGTGTGTGTGTTGTGTGTGTGTGTGTGTCATTTAGCTGCCGCCAAGTGGCTTTGTGCGACCCAAAACCCATGATTTAACTTAAATGCGGGAACAATTACATAGTAACGAATTCTTAATTCATGGCCACGAAATCTTTCATTTCCCCCCACACGTTTACCACAGTAATAGATGCGAAAACAGTGATTAAAAGTGAACAACAATAAAATAAACCTGCGAATCTAGAGGGTGAGACAGTGAGGATTTGGGAAAAGAAACAATAAATATTATTAAATTCGTGACCATCCGGAAAAACAGAACATAGCATATGCATACAAGCATATGACTTGATTTAAATGTATGCGCTCGGCATGAATCAAAAAGCATGGTCGCGATGTAACATTTGCCTGCTAACCAGTTATTTCTCTTATTAACAAAGCTTTGTACCTCACTTGTGTCATAATACTCACATTAAAATGTTTCAAATGGGTAACAGTGTTTTTGTAGCAACGCCGGTGGTTCTGGAAGCGGATCACTGACCGCGCGTCACAGCCCCACGCGCTGTACTTGCGTTTGGGATAATTTTATTTTAAATCCCGATAATGTCAATTGCCAACATTGCTATGATGTTTTAAAAATAAAAAAACGAGCACCATGAAACCATTTGAAAAGGCGCATTCAGCGGTCTCCGTGACAGGATGTGAAACAGCACACAAAGTATAATGATCCCGTGCGTAACTACGGCGCGCTCTCTTCCTTTTATCAAATGATCGTAATCCCATCCATTCATTTTACCATCCTGCCACTAGCCTTTTATTTAGACTAAAAACCCTTTTCATTCGGGTGAGGAAGCTGGTGTTTTGAGTGGCATTGGCACATTCTGTCATGCCGTTGACTATGCCACTGCAATAGACGCATTTTGCAGTAGTTATGGTTAACGATTAATCGATTAATTGATCGTTAATTTAAATGACGATTGATTATGGAAATTATTGAAAATTGACATCCCTAATTGATATGTATGATGGATTTTGAACTGTACTATTTTTACTGCAGGTTTTCTGGATTGCCAGTTGAAGACATCAGTACATCAGAAGTTGGCCTGGACAGCTGTATCTACAGTACACCACACTGACCTCTCTGCTTTTGCATAGATGGCTGACTACTACCATGTTCTATGGTATTATTGGTATTATGTTTTTTCATGTCCTTTTTTGTTTAAAATAGACTTATGTGACAGAAATCATCCACTAAATAGCACATGGGATATTTTACATGTTATTTCCATTAATAAAGATTAGAAATGTACATTTTACATAAAATGTTGCCATTTTATATGAAAAAATACAAAAGATCAAACTTTGATGCAAATAATTAAAGTACCCCCCAAACACTGCACAACTTTAAAGAAAACTTAATTATGGAGTGATATTACATTTTACGTATAAAAAAGCAATTAAAAATTAACTTTATTGTCTATGACTGATATTACAATTGTGGGTTACATCTTCATCACCTTTTTCAAACCTGACCTGATAAATTCACATCCTTGATAGTTACAAAGAACTTAAGTATTAATTGCAAAGGGAAACTGATAGATCTGCTATGTACCTCTGGCTTCAATTTTCAAGGGTAAGAATTCTTTATAAATCATCTTCTCACCCATATGTCTTTATTTTGTGGAACACAAAAGGAGAGAGTGGCATAGTCTCTGTCACCATTAATTTATTTTATTTTATAGAAAAGAATCAATGATAGTGAACGGTAACCAAGTCTGTCTCTTAATGTGCTGCCTTACATCTCCTTTTATGCCCCACTGAAAATAAAAGTCAAGCACATTTGGTACAAAATAACATGATATTTTTATTCTTAAGTGAATATAGCTTTTTATTTGTAACTTGACACTACATTAGCCTATAATTTACTTAATACCTCTTTGTGTATTTGATTGTAAATGCATGTTCTGTGATATGTTATATAGGTTTGTGCTCTAATCATGTATTTGTAACTGTATATAAACTCTATTGTATAAATAATAAAGAAATTATGACTGAATGTGATGTGTTTAATAAATTATTACAGATACAGGCTAATGTATCTATGAAGTATGTGAGATTTTTAAAAGAAGCAGAAAAAGTGTATTGTATAACGTCGGTTTACCCAACTGAAATCAACATCGTTTCAACGTTAGGTAAGCAAACCAATCAGATAGATTTTATGTTGAATACGTGTTGATTCTATGACGTCGTTTCAACCAAACTAAAATCAACATCGTTTCAACGTTAGGTAAGCAAACCAATTGCGTTGATTTTCCGTTAGTTTTGAATGGAGTGCCTGACGTTGGTTCAACATTACCCCGATGAGCAAAATGATGCTGGATCGACGTCGGAAATCAACGTCGTTTCGACGCCACGAGAAACATCGATTCTACGTTGATTCGATGTCAGTTTGCTATCTGGGTCATTCTAGCCAATATAAACTACATGAAACAAAGACTATGCTAAATATTGCAAAGAACCAGCTAAAGTACAGATGCATTGCAACAATAAACATAAATTGTTCAGTTTTTTTTTTTTTTTCAACAGATAAGTAGATCAGGTACACATTATTATAATTAATTATTTTTGTTACAAACTCCAGATATACAAACATTAAGAACAAAATATAAACATATATATATATATATACACATACATATATATATATACGTATATATATACAGGTGCTGGTCATATAATTAGAATATCAACAAAAAGTTGATTTATTTCACTAATTCCATTCAAAAAGTGAAACTTGTATAATGTATACATTCATTCCACACAGACTGATATATTTCAAGTGTTTATTTCTTTTAATTTTGATGATTATAAGTGACAACTAATGAAAACCCCAAATTCAGTATCTCAGAAAATTAGAATATTGTGAAAAGGTTCAATATTGAAGACACCTGGTGCCACACTCTAATCAGCTAATTAACTCAAAACACCTGCAAAGGCCTTTAAATGGTCTCTCAGTCTAGTTCTGTAGGCTACACAATCATGGGGAAGACTGCTGACTTGACAGTTGTCCAAAAGACGACCATTGACACCTTGCACAAGGAGGGCAAGACACAAAAGGTCATTGCAAAAGAGGCTGGCTGTTCACAGAGCTCTGTGTCCAAGCACATTAATAGAGAGGCGAAGGGAAGGAAAAGATGTGGTAGAAAAAAGTGTACAAGCAATAGGGATAACCGCACCCTGGAGAGGATTGTGAAACAAAACCCATTCAAAAATGTGGGGGAGATTCACAAAGAGTGGACTGCAGCTGGAGTCAGTGCTTCAAGAACCACTACGCACAGACGTATGCAAGACATGGGTTTCAGCTGTCGCATTCCTTGTGTCAAGCCACTCTTGAACAACAGACAGCGTCAGAAGCGTCTCGCCTGGGCTAAAGACAAAAAGGACTGGACTGCTGCTGAGTGGTCCAAAGTAATGTTCTCTGATGAAAGTAAATTTTGCATTTCCTTTGGAAATCAGGGTCCCAGAGTCTGGAGGAAGAGAGGAGAGGCACAGAATCCACGTTGCTTGAGGTCCAGTGTAAAGATTCCACAGTCAGTGATGGTTTGGGGTGCCATGTAATCTGCTGGTGTTGGTCCACTGTGTTTTCTGAGGTCCAAGGTCAACACAGCCGTATACCAGGAAGTTTTAGAGCACTTCATGCTTCCTGCTGCTGACCAACTTTATGGAGATGCAGATTTCATTTTCCAACAGGACTTGGCACCTGCACACAGTGCCAAAGCTACCAGTACCTGGTTTAAGGACCATGGTATCCCTGTTCTTAATTGGCCAGCAAACTCGCCTGACCTTAACCCCATAGAAAATCTATGGGGTATTGTGAAGAGGAAGATGCGATATGCCAGACCCAACAATGCAGAAGAGCTGAAGGTCACTATTACCCCTTTTCCACCAAGGCAGTTCCAGTGCTGGTTCGGAGCCAGAGCCTAGTTTCAAACCGGTTCTTTGTCTTTCGACACACAAAGCACCAGCTCCGAACCAGGAAAAGCGGTTCGTAAGTAGCACCAAAACATTGCTGGGCTAGAAGTAAGAACCGCTTGCGTCAGGGGCTGGGGGCGGGGTTACCGTGAACAACAAGACGAAAGAAACTGTGGACCGCCATATTTGAAATAGCAGCTAAACACGGACACGTTGGATTCGCCGTGTTTGGATGCCGATATAGATTCGCAAAGCCATGAACGTCAATAACAACACAACGTCCGCCATTGTTGATAGTTTGTTTAGGCTTGTTCGGGATGGATCGGCGCTACGCGGACCGTTCGGTGCGAGGCATCGGGGTGCTGCGGGAGCGACTGGAAAGCTGACGGCTCTTTATGCTTTTGGATCGCTCTCGCGGTGCTTTAGTGTGTTGTGTGCCGATCGATCTGAGTGGTGCGATGCACCTCGAACAAGTCTGTTGTGTTTGGCGCTGCCGCGCTAGTGAAACGAAACATGAAACGTATTCAGTGACGTAAGACCTGGCTCTGTATTGGCTCTCTAGCCTGTGGAAAAGCAACCGGTTCTTAAAGGGCTCGCGAGTCGAACCAACTAAGAACTGGCAGTAGCACTGGCTCTGAACTAGCACCTGGTTCCTGCTGGTGGAAAGGGGGTATATCAGAGCAACCTGGGCTCTCATAACACCTGAGCAGTGCCACAGACTGATCGACTCCATGCCACGCCGCATTGCTGCAGTAAGTCAGGCAAAAGGAGCCCCAACTAAGTATTGAGTGCTGTACATGCTCATACTTTTCATGTTCATACTTTTCAGTTGGCCAAGATTTCTAAAAATCCTTTCTTTGTATTGGTCTTAAGTAATATTCTAATTTTCTGAGATACTGAATTTGGGGTTTTCATTAGTTCATCACTTATAATCATCAAAACTAAAAGAAATAAACACTTGAAATATATCAGTCTGTGTGGAATGAATGTATACATTATACAAGTTTCACTTTTTGAATGGAATTAGTGAAATAAATCAACTTTTTGATGATATTCTAATTATATGACCAGCACCTGTATATATATATAAATAACTACCCAGCTAACAAAAATACGTACCTGTTACGTAACTGCAACGTAATCTGGTGACCAAAGTTACGTCGTGGTAACCGGAAAAGTGAAAGGTGCGTATACATTGCCACGACGTAACTTTGTGACGTTGCCAGCAAGTTACTGCGACGTCGTGGCAACGTCATGGCGACCTCGTTGATCTATAGTCATGTGTTGGTAACCAGTTCATCATTTTAATTCTTAATATGGGCAGACATCGCTAATTTACCTTGTCCTCATTTGCCCAAAACTATTTTAGAGACCTTTTCAAGGTCATATGAAAGACTCGAATTTGATTAATTCAGTTCTTTTATTATAGATATAAAGCACAAATAACAAAAATAGTAAACAGGTTTCTAAACAAAGATTATCAAATGAACAAAGAAGGTTTTCTTCAGAAGCTTGAACATTGAACCATTTACTTCTCCACATCTACTCCTCCGTCTGCTCCTCCACATGTCTGTTGTACTGTTGTATTTTTGGACAAGGTGTACTTTACCATATGAGTTTTTGAAGAATGATCAGTAGCTTGCCATGCATGTATTTCTAGCTCCTGAACATGGTCTTCTCCATATATGAATGTTTTTAAATAGTTCTGTCTGTTCTAAGCTACTGTACACAGTCAACACTTAGCACATTTTTGGCTTGGCATCTTAAAGTTCAAATAACCAAATGCTAGTAAATGCCACTCTGTTGTTTGCTCTGAACTGATTCTTGACAAATGTATCTACAGATTTCTTTACCATTTGAATATTCTGTTGATGCCATCGAGGATGGTCTGGGAGGCTCTTCAACATCTGCAAGCAAGATGAATACAGTTGTTAAGCTTAAGTTGAAGGCCACATATTCTTCAGACACATTGATTTGAATTCTACCTTCAGGTAAATCTTGTGATGGGGGAACTGAAGGGTCACACATGGGATGGTGGGAAGATTCTGTGAAGGCATTCAATATTTCAGTTTGTAGAGTAAATTACTAGTATTTGCATACAGTTAGGGGTGTGTGATTGTGTTTGACAATATCATAATCAGGGCTTGAAAATGAAAAAAAATTAAATCGGTTCACTCAGAGCAGAATCGATATTTTAACATTTCTGTTCCTGCGTTCATGTATTATCGTTCCAAAACCGGTTAATAAGGTTATTTTTTATATTTTTTCTTTGCCAATAATAATAATAAAGTACAGCGTTTTCTTTGTTCAAAAAGAAAGAGAAAAAAACAACAACACAGAAAATCTGGTATCTTAACCTGCTCCGCTTAGCCAATACAGCATCGTCTTTTATAGATTTTGCCCAAATGTAGCCTACTAAACAAAAGAAAAAATCTAAAAAATACAGAATTATTTGTGTAAGGTGCCAAGAAGGTTGCACTCTGTTCGTTCACACATCAAATACAGTTGATTGTCAGCTGCCTTTAGCGGGGACCGCTAGCTCCATTGTTCAAAGCAATCGCCACAATCATCTGTGAGTGATGCCAATACAAACACGTCCCATAGTATAGTCCCGCCCCTGACATTGATTGACAGGTTTCAGTGTAAAATAGTAAATTCAAATGCAAAAAGGAATTGCAATTCCATTTGAGTTTTGGCAGGTTACATGCGCAACACAGAGAGAGTGAAAAAGCAGACGTGGCAATTAATATTGCTATTTAAATATGACAGTCTCGTGACTCGTAAAACATGGGAAATACAGTTGCGAATGGACTTTGCTTTTTTTATTTGAAATTTGGCAGTCATTGTGCGTTCGCGAAAATGCAAACAGTAATGCGAGATTTGCAATTGCGTTTGGATTTACAATTTATGCATCCACATATGGAAAATATAATTTGCAATTTCTTCTGAAAAGTTTCTGGAATATCCCTCCATGTAATATAACTCTGTAAATAAATAAAATTTAAATTTACGTCTTGAACACTTTAATGCCCTTTGAATGGGACATACACGTTCGTTTCAATCTGGAATCATGGCAGAATATCCTGTGAAGTCCACTTCACAGAGCACTTACAGTTGAATAGAACAAACATCTGAAGTGATAAGATATGCATACAAAATATGCAGAGCAGGGGGTCATGAAGAACAGTATTAAGAAACGTTTATTTAAATTTTTAGCACATTTAGGCACTTTTAAATAAGACAAAATTAATTGGATTTCCATTGTTTTTACTGTGCACAGAATATGAATATCAAAAGTACTCGCACAAGACAAACTCTAAAATATTGTCTTAACAAAATTAGAATTGTATATCACACACCCCTAAAGTGTATTTCTTTGGTATTTGTGCTGTGGTATTTGTAAAAAGAAAGTAAAAAATTACTTGGTTGCAGTTTGGGTGGAACTGGAAGTTTAGCTGCTTCTGCTGTTAAAACATATAATTATTTTTTTCATTAGATAAAATTTAACATCAGGAATTCAATATTCTCATCATATTACTTTGAAGCACATTTTTTTCAGTTCAAACATTATTAGTCTTTATTGCAATCAGGATTGTAGGATGTGTAAATGATTTGTATTTAGATGTCCATATTTCTTATATAGGGGGTTTGAAGGTAAAATTTGCAAAAAAAAAAAAAAAGATTAACTAACCAGTAATTTGTCTATAGATAATACTATTAAAATTTTAAAATTAACCCTGTAAAATCTGACATTGTAAATAATAGTCAGGGAAATCTAATTATTAAAAATGAAACTTGATTCAATCAGTGAAAAGTTTTTGTAGTGTATTTCATACATCAGGCTTTTATGGTTCATAGTATAAAATAGGAAACTGTCATAATATAAAATAGATCCAAACAGAGCAAAAAATGTTCAATATTGTGCATTTGCTGATAATTAAATGGCTAATATGTAAAATAAAAACTCTGAACTTGTAAATCTGTAAGATTGTGTAAAAGTAAAGATATTGAGTGTTATAAGTGTTTACTGCCCCCCCCCCCCCACCACCATTTAAGCTATACATTAAAAAGGAGTATCCAAACTTTTTAGTTGTTATTCATGAAGACTTTGGAATAGAGGCATACAGTAGTGGCCAATAGTGATGTCTGTCCTAGGAAAATTGGCTTCATAAAACTTAATGTAAACTTTTGATTAAATATTTTGAGTAATTTCTATACATGATCTGAAGTAGAGCCTGGAGTGTGAAACTAACATTTCATGTTTCAATTGTTTCATTTACTTTTTACTTTTAAAGAGAGATGTCTGAAGAACATGTGAAGAGTTTGGTTCCAAAATGCTATAAATCCATTTTGATTAATTTGAGTAAAAATGTGTTTTCTTTACCAAGAAAGTGGCAAGATTTTGATTTTCAAAGATTTATAAAAACTGATTATTTTTCCCCCCAAAATGCAATAAATCTTTTGAATCAATATACAAGTTATTTTTCATATTGAAACCGTTGAAAATACACAACAAAGTAAGTTGATCCACATCTGAACTTAGTCAATACTAATCTTATTAATGGCTTATGTTTCATCTTCATTCTGCTTATGTTTCATGAATGATGCCCAGTGAACTAGAGGGACATTTCAGGGTAGGACTTTAAAGGTGTAGTTCACCCAAAAATGAAAATTCTGTCATTGAGCACGTTTACATGCACATCAGTAAGCTGATAACTCATTTTTGGGTGAACTATCCCTTTAAGATATTTTTAATGAAATCTGAGAGCTTTCTGATCCTGCATAGACAGCAAGGGTCCTACCACGGTCAAGGCACAGAAACGTAGTAAGGATATTGTTAAAATAGTCCATGTGACATCAGTGGTTCAATCGTAATTTTTAACAATTTCTTCTCTCCTGGGAGAATCTGCTGCCATTAATGAGAGTACCATGCATCGTACTCTAGCTAATGGCGGCAGACTCTCCTGGTAGTGAAGAAAGTGTTGAATAAAGTTATTTCTGTTTTCTTTGTGCAGAAAGTATTCTCATGGCTTCATAATATTACGATTGAACCACTGATGTCACATGGACTATAACAATATCCTTACTACGTTTCTGTGCCTTGACCGTGGTAGGACCCTTACTGTCTATGCAGGGTCAGAATTCTCTCTGATTTCATCAAAAATATCTTAATTTGTGTTCCAAAGATGAACAAAGGTCTTATGGGTTTGGAACAACATGACGGTAAGTAATTAATGACTGAATTTAAATTTTTTGGGGGTGAACCATCCCTTTAAAATGAACTTCCAAAGCTACTACTATATTCTAAACTACATTCTTCAAACCATTCTATTTACAATACTGTTTATTAATCTTAATTTTTTGATAACTTGTGATTTATTGAATGGGGGTTGTTTAAGAAATTAAATTATTATTTGATCAGCCTAAATTTAAGCACACACTGTACAATGATATTTGCCTAGTAGAGGTGAGTTGGAAAAATATACCTTTGTCTGGCCTTTTTCTTACAGTTGTTGCCTTGAGGCAAGGAAAGGGTTCATCTGAATGGTAAGCACAATATTAATTACTTCAATGCTGGAGCTGAATTTACTAATTTGAAATTTGCAGATGTACCTTGACGCTTTCTCTTTAACTTAGGCATCCAGATGTCTCTTTCCCAATCATCTAAAAAAAAAAAAAAATTAATAAAGAATACTTAATTCACTAATAACGAAAGGGGTAGTTCTCACAAAAATAAAAATTCTGTCAGTTTTCTCACCTTCAAGTTGTTACAAACCAGTGTGAGTTTCTTTGTTCTGCTGAATACAAAAGATGATGTTTTGAAGAATGTTGGCAACAGTTTCTGGTCCCCATTGACTCCCATAGTATGATTTAATTTCATACTTTGAAAGTCAGTGAAGTCCAGCAAATATTTAATTACCAGCATTCTCTAAAATATCATATTCTGTGTTCACCAGAACAAAGTAACTCATACAGGTTAAGAACAACATTAAGGTGAGTAAATGATGACAGAATTTTCATTTTGGGGTGAACTGTCCCTTTAATGTGACATGTTTTTCATTTTTAGCCATTTTTCTGGGCCTGCAGTGTTCTCATACCATCACTGCTGTCATCGAATCTGCTTGGTTTTCTGGTTGGCCTCTTGAAGTTTTTGCCAGTGTCGCTTTCTACAGAGGAATTCAATTCAGCATTTTTACTCCACCTTAATGCCCTCTCGAAATCATCTAGGGATGAAATGTTAATGGAATTAGGAAATCAAAATGTCATCGCAATTTATTTCAGTAATAATCTATATATTGAACTTTACCAGTTTGGGCAAAAACACAGATTTTTCGTGTGATCCATGTCTTTTCATCAGGTATTTCTTATTTTTTTGCCCGTTTTGTGTTATTGTTCGGGGGCCAGTAACTACATTGTTGCTAAAATTTGTAAAGAAAGTCAAAAGTTAACTGTTACCTAATTGTGAAAACTTAAACTTTCAAGATTATATTATTTATGTGGGTTGGACTTGTGGAAGGTTATACCTCATCATTTTCAAATGTCCAGCACTCTGCTACAATTCCAACCAATGATTCTTCTAAAAATTCTACAATATAGTACATGCTAAGGAAAAGAAAAGCAAAGTTAATTTGTTGAAAATGTCACCTATTCCACATTTCTTCTAGAATGTGTGACCCTGGACCAAAAAAACAGTCATAAGGAGCATGGGTATACACCGTATTCTAAATTTTGCACATGCCATTTTTGTTTGTTTTTCCAAATCAGTCAATATGACTAATGATTAATTTTATTCTTTACTATTATTTTACAATGAGAATGTTATTACATGTGAAAGAACTGATAGTGATTTTTTCTTTGCTGGGAAGACTAACCCCCCCTTTTTTCTTTCTTTTTTTTCTGGAGGGGACTAATGGAGAGTAGGTTTAATTAAATATTTTTTTTGGCTATGTGAGCCTTTTGGGAGGCTCGTTTTGCGCTGAAGTGGATCGGTCACGGATCATCACAATTTTTTGTTGCTCAATCAGACCTATTTTTCTCGGTGACGTGCGGTCTGAGTTGTTTTTTGTCTATAGTTGTTGGTTATTTCTGTCTGTGTTGCTTTTGTGTTTTGCAACAGATATTCATACTTTTACTTTGCCTTATTTCTAAGGGGATTTTTCATATAGGTGGTTTGATATCTAGAATGCACACCAGCGATTACATCTCATTTGCAGAATGGGAGTGCTTTTGCTTTTCTTTATTTACTGAATAGAATTTTGGGTTTATGAATGTTCGGTGCATGCTCTAAATGTTTTGTCACTGAATGTGAATGGTTTGGATTCTGCCATTGAACGAGCCCGTGTGTTGGAATATTTGCACCGTGGATCTATTTTCTGTGCCCTAATACAAGAGACTGGATTGCGCCATCTTCTGGTCAGCTATCTGTTTGTAACGCTGCATTCGCAATGTTTTTTTTTCTTTAACATACATGACTAAATGAAGGAATGACTTGTTTTTTATTTTTCCCTCCCTCTCTCTCTTCCTTTTGACTGGACTTTTGAGGTGTTGTGTGTGTCTGTTGTTTTGTTTGTTTTGAGTGGATGTTGTGTGTTAAAAGAAAAAAATGTTGATCACAAAAAAATTGTAATTGTTGCATCTCTGCCAAATATTGCCCTGTCCTAACAAACCATACATCAATGGAAAGCTTATTTATTCAGGTAATGTATAAATCTCAGTTTTGAAAAATGAACCCTTATGACTGGTTTTGTGGTCCAGGGTCACGTGTATGTACATTTTTTTGTGTGTATATGTATATGTATGTATGTGTGTGTATCTATTTATAAATCTCACATTATCAATGTCAGAAATTCACTGTAGATGCAAGATGGCCATGAACGTTACTGTGTCCCCATGATTGATTCTGATTGCTCTCTTCTCTAATTGTTCCCTGGGAATCCATCTCAATCCGCCTCCCTCTGAAACCCCATGCAAACCCCTACCTCCTGAAACATGGACCCCCCCCCTCCAAACATCCCCCAACCTTACCACACCAAAGAAAAAACTGTAAACTGTTTTTTTTGTGCAATCCAAGTGTGCTACACACAGGTGAGTGGGCCTGTACAAACCACCTGTAGTAACACACTCTCCTCTATGCACTAGACACTTTTCCTAACACTGCTATGTGTACACAATCCCACAAAAGACTATGTTATGTATGTTTACATGCTCATGCACCACTACAAATCATCTTGTACTGTTCCCCAGCCAGCTGCTGACTCCCAATGTTTCTCTCTGCACATGTACAGTATTTATGTGAAGCATTCGCATAGTTTGTATAGTTTGTATTTTTTATCTTTATCTTTAGTTGTATAGGATAAACATTTAGGGTAAACAGTTTGTATTTTCTATCTTTATCTTTAGTTGTATAGGGTAAACATTTATATATAGTATACCTAGTCAAATCTGTCAGTAGGTTAGTTTTGTGTATAGGTTTATAGTGTTTTACTTCATTGTTGTATGTCTGTATTTATGTAGCACCGTGGTCCTGTGAGGCACGACATTTCGTTCCACTGTATGTCCCCACATGCAGCGGAATGACAATAAAACTCAACTTGACTTGACTTGATTGATGTTTGTTTTTTGTTGTAATTGTATACTCCCACAAGAAAGGAGTGGCATGGCTCAATGAACATTGGTAGAGGATTATGATAAACACTGCAAAGGACTTTTCCATCTTTCTCCATTTCATCTGTGATCTCACATCCATTTTCATGCAGCAAGAATGCTTTGTCCTTGGCTCTTACAGTTTTTCTCTCTCTGTGTTTTTCAAGAGGAGATGGCTGCCTTTCCTCTATTCTCTTGGCGACCTGTCTCAAAGGGTGTTTTCCACTTCGCACCATCCTCTTCATGGTATGCAGGTATGATTCGAATTTGAATGCACTGCAGTTGTCAAGCCCATTAAATTGCACAGCATTTTCAGTGATGTGGAGCATAGAGTGGATGTTGTATACTATAAACTCCTCATCATAAAGCTCTCGTCCTCTACAGACAAAGTAGTGCAGCAGGTTTCCTGCATACTCCGAATGCCTCTTGACTAGTGTTGGTGACACTAGCAAGCACATGGCCACACTGAAAGCCAGAAAATGTTGATACAGGTCATCCTCAAGGATTCCTTTCAGCACCAGCTTTCCCGTGTATAACATGAATTGTCGAAATTCTGTAGCCTTCCACCTATCTAGCTCACCCAGGCTTCGAGGTGTGCGAGAGAAGATTGATGGCATTTCATTTTTGAGTTGAAGAAGCCTAGTGCTTACTTCTAGTTTTTGAGTGCTGGAGAGCCTCACTCCTCTCGCTCCACTGGTCCAACTAAGCAGCAGCTTCTTCGTCACCCCCAGGCATGATTGATGCATATAATCAATGGGGAAGCTCTTGATCATATCAATGGAAAGCTGGGCCAGTGGTGTGCTGTCTTTGTGATGTTCGGGCTGAACCTGGCTTCTGAATGATGCATCTGTTCTTAGAGTGAGATTTTCAGTGTCCTGAAAGGTCACTCTGTTGAACCATTCACCCTTTTGGTCACACTTATCGCAGCCATAATATCCAGAGTATAGCTTTGTGCCCCGGACAAAACCTTTCGCTGGAGCATCGCAGACGATGCAGAGAACATTTATGCTATGTTTTTTACCTTTGCATGGAATGCCGTTAGACAGGAGGTCTTCGAGGTCTGCTACAAAATCCTCAAAAAAATGCAGATCTTTTGGCCGGTTGTTTCCACAAGTTAGTGTTGTAGGGAACACAACAATGGGATTCAGGTGGATGGCACAGAGGACAGGCCGCATGACTCTCCCTGAGCTCTTGAATAACGGTAGGCCGTCAACGTTAAAAGACAAATCGATAGTGTCATGGTTTTGCAGCTCTTCAACAGGGTACTTCTCCAGGTGTTCCAGTAGCTTTTGATGGAGGGGTAATGGAAATATTCCATTCCAGATTTTTGTATGGTTGCTAGATGCCTTGGTGTTTTCAGCAATGTACGGGCAGTGGATGGAAGGTCTGTGTGGCCGTGTTTCTGAAGGACCTTTAATAAATGGTCAACAGCATTGTGTTTGACTTGGAATTGGGATGCCCAGGTTGCCAGATCTGTTCCCAGTGATGATTTGTCGTTATGGTCAGTCATGTCTTCCAGGTCAGTCATGTCATTTTCATCAAGGTCCATGTCTTCCACAAAGTCATCATCCCAGTCACTTTCTTCCCATGTAGACGATGCTCCAGTGGACAGGTGCATAGAACTTAATGCATCATCAGAGTCAGTCTGACACCCTGGGACTTGTTCTGGATCATTTACTAATGTATTTTTTTAAAAACACGTTTGGCAGCTCTCCAGGATCTCAGATATTGCCTATCTTTCTCTCTCTTTTCCTCATTCATTTTGTAATCTCTAAAATTACAAAATACAATCTTGTTCCTAATGGTAAATTGTATTCCTTGCAATAAATTTGTAAAATTGCTCTACCTGTTAAAGTGTGTTTTACTTGCCTCAGTCACGCAGTTTGATAAAGGCTATGAAAAGATCAGACTGCAGAGGCTGTGATGGGGGCTGAAAAAAATGCAATGGGGGTGGGGGACATATTATTGAACACAAAGCAATTAGAGTGTTAGAATTATCACCATATACTTTCTTTGAATCAGGTTTCAGTGATTAATAAAGGGTACAAAGAAAGAAATTTTGAAGAATGCTTGTGATCAAGCAGTTTCCAGTTACCATTCACTTCCATAGTATTTTTTTTTCCTCTCTACTATGGGCGTCAAAGCAGCCCGAAAAGTGTTTGGTTACAAGCATTCTTAAAAATGTATTCTTTTGTGTTCAACAAAACAAAGAAATGTATACAGGTTTGGAACAACTTTGGGGAGAGTAAATGATGACAGAAATTTCATTTTTGGATGAACTATCCCTTTAAGCAAATACTTTGTCAGAAATAGATATGCTATTTCAATCATCCTTTAAAAATTCTTTAAAAAATCTGTCATATTGTATAGCCATTTTATATTTATACACTGTTGAATTGTGTGCTTATTTTCTTTTTACAGGTTTTTAATTATGCTAATACAATAACCCATTTAATCCCATCATTCACAATAGTGACCAAAAAGAAGGTTTTCATTTATAAAGATATAAAAATGTGACTGACTGTTGTTTTAGTGCTTTTCCTGCCAATATGGGAAAGAAAAAGGGTCTCGATTAAGTTAGTGCAAATACTTCCTGTTTGCACCATGAGAAGATGATGGCTGCATCAAAGCTCCAAAACAAAATGCTAGTAAAGTACACTGTAATGACAAAAGTGTTGGGACACCCTTTTGTAATGAACAGGTTTGACTACCTCAGTAATTTCAAGGAGTACAAATTTTAATGTTAAAGCATGTAATGATATTCTAGGGAACTGTGTGCTTTAGATTTTATAGCAACTGTTTAGACGGGACCCTTTTCTATTCAAAATTGCCGGGCCACATTGCTCAAAAAGGTGCACCGTGTATCATCACCTATTATCAAGTCAATATAGCGTACTTTACTAGCATTTTGTTTTGGAGCTTTGATGGATAGTTTATTTGATTATTTATTTATTTACTTATGTATTTTTTTATGAACTACTCCTTTACTGTCTTCATTAAGACATTAGTAACATGCTGCATGATGTTTCTTTAATTGATCTAAACTCAAATACTGAGAGGTATCTGACAGTCAGTCAAAATATATACTCACAAAGCCAAAGACACTCTCGTGGTGTGGCTCTTAAAAGAGCCTTTGGGGTGTATGTAGCTGCTGTAGAGACAAGCAAAAGAGAGAAAAAAGAAGAAGAAAGAGGACTGAATATATGAGTGAGATATGTCTGTACAAATGAAAATGTTTTCAGTTTCATCAGTGATTATTGATAAATTAGTATGTTATGATGAAACCGGCAAATCAGAGATGCAGGATCTTTGTTTATTATTTCAGGTTGACTGCTACTATTTTCACTTACAACAATCAGACGGTAATCAACTAAAAAGAGAGAAGAGAATAATTATTTTCATGGTATAAATTCCCAACGTTTATAAAGGCTCTGATGAATGTGTAATATCATCTGATAATGCAAGATGAGAAAAATGCAGAGCAATGTATTTGATGAGACCTTACAGCCCACTAACAAATAAGCCATAAGATGCATTTTCATTCTTGAGAATAACATTATTATTATTATTATTATTATTATGTTCTGTTATAATTGTTGTTGTTACAAAATGAGGGATGACCGATTTCATACAGGTGTAAAGGCTTATGAGTCTCTTATGTCTCTCCAGGTGCACGCGCAGCGTGTGTGTGAGAGGGTGAGGGAGATCACGCGCTCGCAGTCAAACCTGTGACAACGCACTACTTTCCATACAAATATGAATAATGAAGATATTAAGAATGATTGTATAATTAATCTTTTTTTTTAAGTAACGTTAACATGACGGATAACTCTGAAACGAAAGAGCGTCTCTCAAACGGAGCGGATTGGCTCCATTAGCAATGACGTCACACTGCTGTAACGGCATTTAACGGTATTTAACTGATGATGACGGAAAGTCGTTGTCTGTGTGTCTTTTTCGATAAATGTACCACACATTTACCGGAAAAAACAGTCCAATTTATATTACAATTTTATGGGTTTCACGAATGAAAACGGCCGCTATTTAATTTAGTGGTTATTTCCCTCAGAAAAACTATTCCCACTGACTGTTTGTTATTAGGTATAATAACTTATTATACTTAAATTGTATTACTTTCTTTCTTCATAGTTTTAAATGTCATTTACTTTTGTTGTCGGCCCATACTTTTTAAAAAGTAATTTAACTTTAGTAAAAAGTAATTCACCTCAGGTAAACGCACTGCTGGGATGTCACTCGAAGGGGAGTCAGGTTGTGTGCGTGGTGGGCACAGACCCCGGCTTATATATGCCCGCTGCCCGGTTTCGCGGGCTTGGCACGCGACTAAGAATTTAAATATTGAGAGAAAAGTTTATTTATTGTATTTATTTTTTTTAAATATGTACATTTATATAATGGCACATTGCATTAACTTAGACGTCAAAAAAATATGGGGTTTTCATATAATGCGGTGTTTGTGTTTTACTATACTATATTCAAAGCAATGGTGTTATTAAAAATATAACGGTCATATAATTTTTATTACTTTTTTTTTTCTCCCAGTTTGAGAGTCCCTCTTTGTTAAATATAATTGAGCAACCCTATAGGTGGCGATGTACGCACGCGAGTCGCCAATAAGCCAATGAAGAAGAGCCAGTCACTGTATACAGTGTGTAACTTTACGATGCTTTGATGGTTGAGAGGTAAGCATATGCGTATGATATGTGGAAATGTATGGTTTTATGATAGTATGTTTGTCATTGGTGGGATTTTTGTAAAAAAAAAATTAAGTGAACTAATTTTGATCTGTTTTACCCGACCATATGTTGTAGCTACGCATTTTGCAACCAACCGTTGTGCATACCCTATGTTAAGTTAGCAAACAGAGATAACATTTGATCGTAAACCAACTCAGATATACGTAAATACATAGCACAATTCTTAATTTAAAGAATATATATGCAGAATATGCATTTTTTTTCTTATATTTTAGAAATTTAAATTTATGCAATACTATAAATTAAATTACAAACCCATGTGACCTAAACACGTCAAAGCATGTGCAAATTATTGAGAAAGTTATTCCCTAAGCCTTGTGCAATATACAGAATATTACTCGGAATAATATGTATTGCCTTTTGATATGAAAATAATATTTTCTTTAATTTTTCACTTTAGTGTGATAATGTCATATTAAATTGCTTTGATTTATAGGGATTAAACAAATAAACTAATTTGACTAGTGACTTTACCATTTGTTTTATTAATGTTTATTTACAGTGCAATTTATTCTGCTTACCTGATTCGTGCAGAATTCTGTCCTGATGTTTGGCTGTGGTCCCTGCATCATCCAGACACTCTTTGGCAACTGGTCTTTGTATGGAGGCCACCATGATCTATACTGATCTAGTTGTCTCTTCTCCCACAAACTACACTTTCAGGTATGTTCTTTGCTTTTTCTTCTCTGTTACAAGTTACTGAACTGTCACATCTCACAGCTGATGTTGTGATGTCCTGCCATACAGTTACCCAGATGAACATCAACAGTATTATTTCTCTGTCATGTAGCCTATATGTTTAGTGTTTTAATGTACCACGCGTGTCATCATGGTTTTGATTTTTGCTCCTGCAAGCTGGTGGCCATATTGGTGAATGAGAATAGAGGAGATTTGTAGACCCCCATTGAGATGTTTCCCCTCCTTCGTAAGTAATAAAAAGGTATAACAGCATCTACATTAAGGGTGTAACGGTTTGAATTATGGTTTGGTTTGTATCATGTTTTTAGGGTCACAATTTCGGTACAGTTTGGTATGTGCTATTCTCAGGGGGAAAAAACTAACTCCTATTACTACTATTAACTAACTTAATATAAAAATCTAATTGATAGGCAGTGTTGATACATTTGTGTTATCAGTTTATTCATAAAATTTAATTGCACATTTTCCAGCCAATCAAACTCGATTTTTCAGACAGTTGTTTTAACAGTACTTGGGGTAAGTGTACCCATTAAGGCCATGTACCCTTTATGCCCACTTTGAACTTTTTTCAAATTTAAAAAAGGGAAAATCGTATTTTATGCCAGGGGCGGATCTACTGGGGTACTACCCCACCTGCCACCCCAGAATTATCACAGAATAAAATATAAATGTAAGAAGTGTTTCATGTGCTACTTTTCATCCGCGGCCATGACAGCGTCACTGAAAATAATGGCAAAAACGAGTCTTTCACTAAACTGTGCACGATGGTTGCACGCAGAGCGCCCAGTGTAGTCAGATTCATTAACAAATGACTCTTTTGAACCGGTTCTTTTTTTAATCAAAAACACAAAGCGCAGCCCATCCACTAACAAATAGTTTTTACGGGGAAATCTAATCCCATCTGGATATGTCTGAGATTCATCCCGCAATTGTTTGGTGATCCGATTCTCCGACCGCTCGCTCCACTTTCATCATGGATATAGGCCTTTCTGCCATATCGGACGAAACAATAACATGAAACCAATAAGATGATGCCGATCACGAAAACTAATAGCAGAGTTAGGTAAGAGTATTGCAGTTCTCTCGATTGTTAACATAATATAACTGATTTTAGTTGGCCCATTTTCCCAAATCATTCAGTTTTCAAAACAAAGACACATTTCTCAAAAAGTTTAACAAAGAGTAAGTTAAACATTAGGTAGCAAAACTGATGACACCAATCAGAAGCTCTGCATCCTAACAACGGAGAGAGGAGATAGCTGAACGAATAATATACATGGGTTTTATACTTACACATTCAGTATAATTACAGTACAGTACCAGTACATTAGATGATGGAAATTTCACTATTCTATAGGCTATGTACAGTAAACTGTAGCACACATTGTTATAGACATTGAGCTGCAAAAATAATTCCTGAATCCTAAGAGTTTTTTTTTGTTTTTTTTAAGTGTTATTGATCTCATGAGTGTTCACCGGGCAGGAAAGTCATCTGTGTATTTGAATTGTGTGAAAGCATTTAAATATACCTGCAATAACTAGACTGAAAAGTTTGAAAGACAAATTTATGCTGGCTTGTCTTAAAGTCTTGTTTAAGAAACGTAAATAGTTGGTTGTTAGGATATTCTGGGTGGTTGCTAGGCTCTTGCTATGCAGTTGCTAGGGTGTTGCTAGACTATTGATAGTGTGTTCTGGGTGATACAGACATTCCCTCCTCTGATGATAATAACAGAAAATCAAACATTGTTTTCAAAACTGATCCAGTTTCAATGTTTTGATATGATTGTATTTCTTTCTAATGTTAGGAAATTCAAAAGTGTTACTCTTAAACTTGCACTAAAATGTGATTTATACCATCTAAGTAGCCTATATAATATCAATAGAACCTCATGTCTTCTTTAATGACACAAGCTCAGAAACATTTATAACCTGTTGAAGTTTTTTTTATATTGGGTATTGACTTGGTGCCATGATGGATATTGAAATGTTGTTATTTATTTTTCATTTTAAACAGTATAGATGATTACTTAACGGTAAGGCAATATTTGTGAACACAACTGTGCATTTATTGCATACCCTGCATGGAGGTATAAAAGTGGCATATCAGTGTTGTTCATTTGTCTGATGAAGAGCCTGCGTGCTCGAAACGTCACACGCTATGTGATAGTTTTTTAATAATACATTTTTTTTAATATTTTTTGGAGCTTTGGTGTTGCCGACTTTGCATTCCTAATACATTAATTTACAAATAAATACATCATATTACATCAATTAACTTTTTTTAAAAGATGGGCTTAAATGGTACAGTGTCACAAAACGCAAGCAAACTTGAATTAAAAAAACATTTCTGAATGTGGGCACAATGAAAATTGCTATGATGCTTAGTCCACAATATATTTATGCTTCATGCATGTCTTTGTAAAGATGTATTACATTTTTGAAGGAAAACATTCTTTTTTCACCATTACTCACTGTGGAGCCATTTTGCACCAAATTGCACCTGTTTCAATAAGGAATCCCTCCAATTACAAACTCTGATCAATTTTCTGAGTGAAAGTGTTTAATGATAAATTCTTTGTGTGCTTTTTACCTTACAAACCTTTTATCTTACTACCATAATTTACAACTATATTTAGAAATTTAGGCCTACAAATTACACACTGTGTAGTACCAGTATGTAATGGGTGTCTGCTGATGTTTTATAATACAAAAATCGTAGAGGCGTCTCACAATATAGGTTCACCATGAGGGCACAGTAATCAGATCAGAGTTAATGCTCATCAAGACCTTCCTCAGTTCAGCGCTAGAGAGCAGGATTTCATAGTGTCTTCAAGTAGACAGTAAACAAGAAGCTAGATTGTTATATAGGCTGTGTAAAGTGAAAGAAGAAAAGAGGTGAGGTGATATAAATGAGGTTTAGACTAGTGTGTCTTTTTACGTTCTTTACAGGTCCTATGGGGTTAAATGTTATTAGTACAGGTGATGAGCGCTAGCAAACATTAAAAATTACTAAAATGAATTAAAAAAAACTTATAAATATATTGATGTTTTACTTCTTGAAAATCAATATTTTTATATATATATATTAGTGATTAAATCATGATGTGGGCTTATTTTATTATATTTTATACACATGACATGCGGGCTTAAATGGTGCCAAAGTACCAATTAAGCCCATGCCAGACTTTTGACATTCATAAAATCTTAATTTTATATTCTAAAGTGTACATCAACTAATTGATACATTTTCAAATGAGAGACAAATCTTTTTAACAATTGATTTTTCTTGTAAACCACGTCAATATAGGAAAAACACAAACTTAGATTTTGGTGGGCTTCATCAGTACACTTACCCTAAGGTTTTTACTCATAATGCATACTCCAAACACCCACCATCTAATATACATTTTAGTAAAACAAGAAATGTGTTAAGAGAGCCATCCTGTTTATTTATTTCTAAATAAGAAATAAAATTTAACTCAATATTGCAATGCATCAAGATCAACAGAAAATTATCTTAAACATACACAGTCTTATTTCTGTGCATTAAATTAAGTGTTGTAGTCTTGCCTTATGACATTTAAAAATGTAATAATAATTTTAAAACCATATCTGCAGTTTTCATCTACAAAGCTTGAATTTCTGCAAGGAAATAAAAATAAGTTATTGAATGTTAAGTCTGTATTTGCATGTGATGTTTGTGTGGCCATAACCTTAAATACAATACCAGCACGCATGCAAATTGTAAAAGAATAATTAACAGGCCAGTCAAACTAAACAATATTCCAGCTTGTCAAGCAAAACATACTTGTCTCCTATTTTCTTTTTCAGTGAACTGATTACAGATGTTCCACTGCTGTCATTGGCATGACTGTCATCTGACAAGAATTGTGTAATTCCTTCTTGTACCATGATTGTCCTTTGAACTTGAATATTTGTATTTATTTGTTCTGGTTTGTTTTGTGTTTTTCACCACTGTCCTTTTTTAATACATATTCATTTATAATGTCCTATACTGCTGTAGTATTTAGACATTTTGAGAATTGCATATCACAAATCCGTGACTATACTTTTTTTTTTTTTTTTGGTGGTGTGAAGAACTAGATGTGTTATGGTAAAATAAATATGTTAAGAGGGTTTCTGTGGTTTGTGGTTTCTGTGTTTCATGCAACATTTCTGTATGAAATAGCTAAACTTAACTAAGTAAACTTCATTTAAACATATTTGCATAAATACCATAAACTTAGTTTATAGGTGATAAGTCGATATGCATTTAAAATTAATAACTGAATATGGTTATTGTCCCAATCCAAATGTGTTGTGGAAATGTTTAATGGGTTTGAAACCAAAGACAGAATTATGTGATAACTTGTAGTGTAATACATAAGGACAGTTATGCACTTGTTTTGTCTTAATTTTAATTTATGATACTGCATTTTATAAATGGGAGAAACCCCTTTTTATTATTTGACCAACAGTGTGTGGACACTTACCTGTGATGATCATAAATTACTTAAATTTAATAGGGGATTAAGTCAGAGCTTTTTTACAAAGCACACTACTGTTGCAGGTGGGTGTTGAATATACTAAAAGCTTAGATGTCTGATACATAAAGTCTAAAAGTGTATTTTGACTTTAACCTATCTTTCACATAGCAAGTTTATGGTATTCATTTTTCTTTGTACACTTATGAAATGCACGGGGATGTCTCCCTCTAAAGGAGGATTTTTGTCTCTCAGAAATGAATTTTATAAGTCAAAATGATTAGTTTTTATCAAGCGAATAAACATTTGTTCCTTTTGTAAAATTACATTTTCTTACAAACGTACCGTGTAGCAATAAAATCTTTAAAAGAATTGCAGTTTGTTTTAAATTATGGCGTTATGTAGACTAAAAACGCACAGACGTGCTCGTAATGAAATTACGGGCCCGTGACGTTGCAGTTACGTTGCCAGTAAGTCATGAAATTACCAAGTTATTACGAATAGAGTACCTATCTGGGACGTTCTTGGTTATCTTGTTACGTTAGGAGAACGAACTGACGACGTTGCGAGTTGGTAATGTGATGGTAATGAAATTACGTGCATACGACGTCGTGGTTACGTTGCCTATTGGTAAGTCATGAAATTACCAAAAAGTACGAATACATTACGTAACTGTTACGTCGTGTGTTAGCTGGGATTGAGAGTCAAACATGAAGATACTGAGACACAAACAAAGATGGTGTTCATTAAAGAGGAGAGTGAAGACATGAAGATTGAAGAAACATTGAGAGTCAAACATGAAGATACTGAGGAACAAACAAAGATGGTGTTTATTAAAGAGGAGAGTGAAGACATGAAGATTGAAGAAGCATTCAGAATCAAACATGAAGATACTGAGACACAAACAAAGATGGTGTTCATTAAAGAGGAGAGTGAAGACATGAAGATTGAAGAAACATTGAGAGTCAAACATGAAGATACTGAGACACAAACAAAGATGGTGTTTATTAAAGAGGAGAGTGAAGACATGAAGATTGAAGAAACATTGAGAGTCAAACATGAAGATACTGAGGAACAAACAAAGATGGTGTTTATTAAAGAGGAGAGTGAAGACATGAAGATTGAAGAAGCATTCAGAATCAAACATGAAGATACTGAGGAACAAACAGGTTGGTTTTTATTCTCTGAACTCACTCATTTGATCCTTATTAAAATGTCCATCTCTACAGAAATGAAAATTCATGTTGAGATCACATGACCAGACAAATACTAACACTGCCTTCAAGATGAGAAGATCCTGCTTTCACATTAGGCATTTATTATATGACATCATGCATTTAGGTTATAACAATAATACAGAATTAGCCTAAACAATATATATATATATATATATATTTTAACATTAATCCTAATATCTGCTTCTAAAATATAAACCAATAATTTCTAGCACTTAATTATGCAAAGATTTTGCATGAAGCAAAGCTTGAAATGTGAGTGATTACTTTTGGCTTCTGCATGCTGTTTACATTTGTTCATTTAAAGATATTTGTTGAGCAAATAAAACATCCAGTGGACACTCTGTGTCTACATTAATCCAGATACACATGAAAACAGCATTTCTATTTTAAAACGCTCTCCATCCATACTAGTGTTTTCAAGCATTTTCCTAAATGTTCTCATCCACACTGAAACATCAGAAAACTTAAAATTTTCTTTACTGTGCATGCGTAAGGCCTCAAACAGCTCATTGAGATGATACAGACATATTCCCCCGGTTTCACAGACATGGCTTAAGCTAGTCCCAGACTAAAATGCATGTTTGAGCCGTCTCAACTGAAAATATCTTGCTCTGATTTATCTTAACCCCTTAACTGTCACCGTCCCACCTGTGGCGCTCTTTTTTTCGGTGTCTTTTTTCCCTACCAAATATTTTAGTAATCATCATAAATTGTATATCATTTGAAGGCTTAAAACCTCAAAATTCATCCTGTGAAAACCATTTTGAAATCAGACATTGTGTTTACCATGGAACACCGCCGCCACGACCAGTCTGACGGGGCTCATGCTTATAACAGTAGCTTGGTGGAGTAGACTCATTTAGACCAATATAATCATTTGCTTTAAGCCAGGTTTCAGTCAAACAGAGTACATCAAAACTATTATCTGTGATCATTTCATTTACAATAACTGCTTTGGGTGTGAGTGATCTAATGTTTAGGACCCAAGCTTTAAAAATAGTTTTGGTTCATTTATTTTGCATTTTTCTGGTTTAATCACGATCAGATTTTTTCTAGATCCTGCATCAAATTTATATTTTGACCTCACTATTCGGGGAACAGACACAGTATGTATAGATTGGACAACGCAATTATTTCTATCATTTAAGTGGGTAGAACAAAAGTCATCATAGCAGTTATTTGAGAATTGGCTTACTAGTCGGATACAGCGTAGTGCCCTGGAGATGTTGTCCGACAGGAGTTCCGCCCGACTCTGCTGGGGTGCAGGCCATCAGCACGGAAAAGCCTAGGACGCTCCCAGAAAAGATTCCAATTATTAACAAAGAGCAGTTTCTGTTCTTTACACCATGACAATAACCATTCGTTTAAAGCAAACAGTCTACTGAACCTTTCGTGTCCTCGTCGATACGTGGGAAGCGGTCCTGACACGATGATCGTTGTCACGGGCGATGTGCTGCGTACCGTCTCGATCAGGCTCCTGAAGTCCCTCTTCAGTGTCTCCGTCTGCCGCAGCTTGGTGTCGTTCATGCCCGCGTGCAGCATGATTGCTCCGACGCTCTCGTCATCCTTCAGGATCGCGGGTATCTGCGCAGAAACATCGAGAACACGAGCACCAGGGAAACAGTGTGTGTGCACTTTACCTTCAGCTAACAAAGATGCAACATAACGCCAGCAGGGGTCACTCATACTTCATTAAATAAATAGCAAACAGTTCATTCTGTCGAAATACATAATACATTAAACAGTTTTGATGCTATTGATTGTTTATGTTGCTAAGGGTGTTGTTCAGTGATACACAGAACGGTTGGGCAAAGTGGTCATAGCCCTGCTGTATCGTGAATAAAACACAGCTGCTGACCAATCAGAATCGAGGAATGGAACTAGCCGTTTTATATATATAAGTGTTTCCGCTACATTCATTCAGCCGTGGCGGGCCGCCACACCAAAAATCATCCCCACCACGGCTGCAGCTTCTCGGTAACATCATAGTGACGGAGCAGGACTTGAATTTCGGCGCGGGTTTGCGGCTATTAATAATAATTCTACTCATTCCCGCAGGTTCCGTGCTTATAACGCGATGACAGATGACGCAATGTATCATTTGCACGTGCTTTTGAGTCTTGCTCATTTAAAGTGAAAGAACGTCTCGGTTACGTATGTAACCCTCGTTCCCTGAAGGAGGGAACGGAGACGTCACGTCGGGTGACCGACGAATTGGGATCTCGCTTAGAGAGACCAATCCACTACGAGTGTATCTAAACGAGCCAATGCACATTGGCATGCGATTATTGCATCCAGCTGCTGCTGATCACAGCGTGAGTATAAGTAGGCAGCAGGTGCAGCGCATATTCAGGTTTTCGCTGAGGAGCCGAGCCGGTGACCCGGCCGCTCAGCGGTGGTACAGTAGCCGTGGCGACGGGACGTGACGCCTCCGTTCCCTCCTTCAGGGAACGAGGGTTACATACGTAACCGAGACGTTCCCTATCAGTCGGTCACTCCGAGTCACGTCGGGTGACCGACGAATTGGGATCCCTACCAAAAGGCCACGGATACTGCCCCTTCCAGTGCCCTGTGGAAGCCTCCTGCGCCCTTACTTTTTGGCGCAGGTCAGAGCTTCACAAGAAGACCAGCTACTGTTGCTATGGCACTACCCACTAAGTAAGACTGGATAACACTGGGAAACGTACCCGTTCCACTTGGAACAGGAACGCTGCGGAAGCCCAACCTTCCCGAAGGAGGTTCAGAAGCACTTACGCATATGAACAACCGATTAGGTGCATATGGAAGATTAGAGGTGATTGTAGCCTCTTAGCAGAATGTCTGCCGGGGAACACGGGCTCTGAGGCTATACCGTGGACTTTACACATATGGGATCCAATTAGGTCTCACATATGGACCCCAGCCCTCTACCGGTTCTCACGGATTCACCGAGTGAGGGCCTGGCGCCAGACGCTCCGCCACGTCTGGCTGCCGAGGGGACGGAGGAGCTCTACAGGGTCTACAGTATGGACTCTAGGCACGAATCGTCAACCGAAAATGCGTGCAGGTCCCCTACCCTCTTGATGGAGGCCAATGCGAGCAGGAGCAGAGTCTTCATTGAAAGAAACTTCAGCTCGACTGTTTGCAAAGGCTCAAATGGGCCCTACTGTAGTGCTGTGAGCACTAGAGACAGGTCCCAAGAAGGTATAGAGGGGGGCCGCGGAGAATTTAATCTTCTCGCCCCCCTAAGGAACCTGATGACCAGATCATGCTTCCCCAGCGACTTCCCGTTCACGGGGTCATGGTTAGCAGCAATTGCAGCCACATAGACTTTAAGGGTGGAGGGAGACAGCCTTCGCTCCAGCCCTTGCTGCAGAAAGGACAGCACGACTCTGATCGGGCACTTCCGGGGGTCTTCTCGGTGAGAAGAGCACCACTCGACGAACAGGTTCCACTTCAAGGCGTAAGCATGTCTCGTAGACGGCGCTCTCGCCGAAGTGATGGTGTCAACTACCCTTTGGGGTAGGTCACCTAGAACCTCCGCGTCCCGTCCAGGGACCAGACATGAAGTTTCCAGAGGTCTGGACGCGGGTGCCATAAGGTGCCCCGTCTCTGAGTCAGTAGATCCTTCCTCAGAGGAATCTGCCAAGGAGGGGCTGTCACGAGGAGCATCAGTTCTGGGAACCAAGTCCGAGTGGGCCAATACGGCGCCACGAGCAAGACCTGCTCCTCGTCCTCCCTGATCTTGCACAGAGTCTGTGCGAGAAGGCTCACTGGGGGGAACGCATACTTGCGAAGGCCCCGCGGCCAGCTGTGTGCCAGTGCATCCGTGCCGAGTGTGCCCTCGGTCAGTGAGAAAAACAACTGGCAATGAGAGGTTTCTAGGGACGCAAACAGGTCTACCTGAGCTGGCCCGAAACGTCTCCACATCAGCTGGACCGTCTGGGGATGGAGTCTCCACTCTCCGGGGAGCGCAGCTCGTGACAGCTCGTCGGCTGCCCGGTTGAGCAAGCCCGGAATGTGAATGGCACGAAGCGACCTCAGATGCTTCTGACTCCAGAGGAGGAGGTAGCGGGCGAGTTGCGACATGCGACGGGAGCGTAGACCACCTTGTCGGTTGATGTACGCAACGGTCGCAGTGTTGTCCGTGCGGACCAGTACGTGCTCGCCTCGTAGGCGGCTCTTGAGGCGGATCAAGGCCAGGCGTACTGCCAGCAACTCTAGGCAATTGATGTGCCAGTGCAGTTGGGGGCCCGTCCAAACCCCCGACACTGCAAGCCCGTTGAACGTGGCACCCCAGCCAGTGGTGGAGGCATCCGTGTAAACCACAGCATGCCTGGAGACCTGTTCCAGGGGCACTCCTGCCCGAAGGAACGAAAGGTCTGACCACGGGGTGAGGGTTTGGCGGCAGGCCGGTGTGACTTGGACCCAGTGAGTGCCGTGTTGCCACGCCCACCTCGGGATTCGGCCATGAAGCCAATGTTGAAGCGGTCTCATATGAAGCAGCCCCAACGGCGTAACTGCCGCCGTAGCTGCCATATGCCCCAGGAGCCTCTGAAATTGTTTCAGTGGGACCGCTGTACTGCTCTTGAACGTATTCAAGCAGTTCAACACCAACTGAGCACGTTCCTGCGTGAGGCGTGCTGTCTGACTGACCGAATCCAACTCCATACCGAGAAAAGAGATCCTCTGCGTCGGGGAGAGTTTGCTCTTTTCCCAGTTGACCCGAAGGCCCAACTGGCTGAGGTGTGAAAGCACCCAGTCCCTGTGTTCGCACAACTGGTCCTGAGACTGAGCCAGTATGAGCCAGTCGTCGAGGTAGTTGAGAATGCGAACACCCTGTTCTCTCATGGGAACAAGGGCTGCTTCCGCAACTTTTGTGAAGACACGGGGCGACAGGGACAGCCCGAAGGGCAGGACCTTGTACTGATATGCCCGTCCTTAAAACGCAAACCGCAGGAATGGCCTGTGGCGCGGAAGGATCGACACATGGAAGTACGCGTCCTTCAGGTCGATCGCTGCAAACCAATCTTGGGGACGGATGCATCCGAAGAAATGTTTCTGCGTGAGCATCTTGAACGGAAGCTTGTGAAGGGCCCGGTTCAGGACGCGCAGATCCAAGATTGGTCTCAACCCACCGCCTTTTTTGGGTACAATGAAGTAGGGGCTGTAGAACCCTGTCCTCATATCGGCTGGAGGGACCGGCTCTATCGCATCCTTCGCCAGGAGGACTGCGATCTCTGCGTGCAAGACAGGAGCATCTACCGCCTTCACTGAAGTGAAGTGGATGCCCCTGAACTTGGGAGGACGCCGGGCGAACTGAATCGCATAGCCGAGTCTGATGGTCCGACGGAGCCAACAAGACGGACTGGGAAGCGCTAACCAGGCTCCCAGAAACTGTACAAGTGGCACCAACGGAACCACCGACGTACCCGCGGTGGGGCAGCGAGGGGGAACGCAGGGACCCTGTTCGGGCGTCTCGATGCCGGTCCGAAACAGGGTCAGAGTGTGCGCAACACTTACCCGCGTTCTGGCAGAGGGTGCGTGAGTAGTACGATTGATCGCATTCTCGAACCGCCCACAGCTGCTCACTGGCGAGAGAGGAGGGTGAGTGTGACTCAAGACTGGCTCGTCCACAACTCCCCAGCCCCTCTGGGGACCCAGAGATAGAGGAAACTGCTCTTTTGTTGAGTTTTTGGGTACCACTGACCGTGAGGCCAGTGGCGGGGAAAAAATAAACAAAAGATTCTCCACCCGGCCCTTCTCCGGGGGAGGGAGTGGTGCGTTCACCATCTCCCGAAGAGCATCCTCCT
This sequence comes from Schizothorax lantsangensis, assembly GCA_027422415.1. Lineage (NCBI taxonomy): Eukaryota > Metazoa > Chordata > Actinopteri > Cypriniformes > Cyprinidae > Schizothorax > Schizothorax lantsangensis. The sequence goes on from JAPDDO010000115.1 coordinate 78,426, forward strand.
CCATCTCTGGATCACCCGTCTCAGGGCCTCTTGCTCTTACGCTTGCCACCAGGTTTGGCGGGGGCCTGGACGGGCGGGGCGGCTGCCCTGCGACCGGCTCCACGGCGCTGCTTTGCTGGAGGCTGCTGCGATTGCTGCGCGGGAGCGGGGGTGGCGGCAGGGGGCCGCCCTCGGCGACGAGTAGACTGAGGCGCTGCCACCGGCGGCCGGGTGGAGGCAGCAGCTGCACGCCGGGGCAGGATGTGCCTGATGGCCTCAGTCTGCTTCTGTGCAGCGGAGAACTGCCGGTCAGGGCCGACGAGTACCTACAGGCCCGGGAGGGGAGCAACGGATTTCCACGCCAAGTGGCCGCGGTATTTGGACACAATTGCATCGCAACCGACCGCTCCACCGGCGGGATCTCCATATATCCCCGCGCTGCCCCACCGTCGAGGGTGGTGAGGGAGGACGAGCCACTGGAACGGTTTCGGGCAGTGAAAGGTGCCGTCCACGATCCAGTGAGCTCATCATGCACTTCCAGGAAGAAAGGTAGGGGGGTGGGGCCCTGAGAACCCAATCGTCCAACCTAGAGGGTTCGGGACGCGGTGGAGGTTTCCACTCGAGCCCGACCCTTTCGGCGGCCCGGGCAAGCATAGCCACCATCTCTGGATCCGTATCCGGCACCGCTGACCGCCCAGAAGGTGGCAGCGGTGCCGAATCATCATCTCCAGACAGGTCTGGCTCACCCTCCGATGCAGCGATCGACATCCGATTGTCGGGGGGAGCACCAAAGGATACCAGTGGTACCCCACTAGAGGGTCCAGCCAGTTCCTTCGGCAGCTCCACAGGCTGCGAAGTGCCGGTGGAAAGAGGAGAGGAGCCCTCGAAGGTTGGTTCCTTGGAGGGGAATTCCTCACCGTCACCGTAAGACCAGTCCGGCTACTGCCAGAAGTAGCACCCCCCCGGCTGCCGCCAGGGGGAGCCCTAGATCTAGGCAGAGGCACGGGCACCCCGCCCCCTTGCAGGAAACGGAGTCTGGTCCGCAACTCCGCGACGGTCATTTTCCCGCACTGGGAGCATGACTCGTCCACGAAAGCCGCCTCAGCGTGCTTAATGCCCAGACACGAGAGGCAGCGATCGTGACCATCACCCGGCGCCAGGTAACGACCGCATCCAGAAACGCACGGGTGGAAGGACATCTTTAAAAAGACGCGTCTTTGGAAAGACGTTCCACCCGCGAATGCTCTTTTAGAGAAATTGCTCTCTTAGTGTGCTGAAGCGCACAGGGGAGATGGCCGCTTGCAACACAATCAGAGGTAGTGCAATCTGATGTGTGTAATCCACTCGAAGGAAAAAAACACCGCCGCTGAAGCGCCGTAACACCAGCACGAGAGTCCTCTGGAAGAGCGTGCTTGACTGCAGACACCGTAGTAGAAAGGCTTGTCAGGAGCAGAACGATGAACCGCTCGGCTCCGAAGCGAAAAGCTGAATATGCGCTGCACCTGCTGCCTACTTATACTCACGCTGTGATCAGCAGCAGCTGGATGCAATAATCGCATGCCAATGTGCGTTGGCTCGTTTAGATACACTCGTAGTGGATTGGTCTCTCTAAGCGAGATCCCAATTCGTCGGTCACCCGACGTGACTCGGAGTGACCGACTGATAGGGAACTCTCGCGCGCTCTCTATTTTCTGTGCGCCCACAGATCGAGAGTGACAGCTTTTAAAGATTAAGGAGTTTGCAAATGTGATATTGATTTAATACAACAGTTCAATAAACAAGAAGTTAATATTAAGTGACTTACATTGTCTGAATATAACACTACTGCCTGATTTTGTGCCATTTCATCAAGGAAAATAGGTCCAAATAAAGTAAAAGCTCAGCCGCTGCGCCTCTCTAAAAGCAAACACAGCGGTGTTTCATTCATTCACTCACTTCATTCATCTAGTGAGTCAATGATTCATGATTATCCATTCATAAACACTTGCTTCATTCCTGAATGAATCAGCCGTTTGAATGAATGATTCAGTGATAAAATCAGTGACATACCGCCACCTGCTGGTGGTTTCAGTTTAATTTTTAAAGTATAATTTCAGTTATTTAATTAATTTAATATTTCTATATTCAACATTTTATATTTAAAACATTAATCTAAACATGAATTTATGAATTTAACTGCATTCATGCCACCTCTGAGCCTCATTAAACCTACCTACAAGCCACTTTTGTGTTCTTCTGTGCCACCTCTGTAGTACAAATTATTTTTTATTAATACTAATTTCATATGATTGCTAACTTATTTGTCTTATTATACTTCTTATTATATTGTTTAAATTAGAAATTCTAAAAAGCTTATAAATTTAATTTTTTGAATGTGACATAGATGACATACTTATAATAATATTAGAAAAATGCAAAAGGTAAAAAGAAAATGCCCCTGTAAGTCACTCTAAGAAGTCAAAGATCTTTGATGAGTTTTCGGCTCAAGGTCTGCATTTACAGTCACACCAGAGGTGTTAAACTGGGATTAGGACTTGGTTTTATGCAGACCAGTCAAGTTCTTCCACACTGAATCAATCAATCATTTCTCTATGAACCTTGTCTTATACACAGAGACATTGTCATGTTAGAATAGAAAAGAGTCCTGTAGAAAACTGTTGCTATAAAATTAGAAGCACACAATTTCCTAGAATATCATTACATGCTTAAACATTAAGATTTGTACTCTTGGAAATTGTTAAAGTAGTCAAACCTGTTCATTAGAAGGGGGTGACCCAATACTTTTGGCAATATAGATATGTATATATACAGTATATGGAGTAAGGTGGTGGATGCTCTTCAATTGCATCCAGGAGGGCTGAATTACAGTTTTGCACTACAGCACCACACTGGTCAAACCACATTATTGCATATATTATATATACGAGACGTGAGAGAGCCGGTCCCTAAGAATATTTTCAAAGTGAAACCGGTTTGTGGTGTAAAAAAGGTAGGAGACCCCTGTTTTAACTAATTGCAAAGGCTAAATAATCAGTCAATGTCTACTGATTAATCAGTGAAATAATCAATGATTTGTTGATTAATCACTCTAATAATCATTAGATTAATCAATTATGAAAATAATCAATTGTTGCAGCCCTAGTACACAAATGTTTTTCTTTTTCCAATTGTCCCAATTGATTCTCATTTATTCATTTTAGGCCTGATGAAAGTGAAAGAAGAAAGACAAGATCTGAATGAGGTGGAGGAGAAACATCAGGATCAGAAAGATCATGTGACCGGAGAAAAATCAGTGAGCTGCAGCATTCAAATAACAGACGTCAAAAAGCCTTTCAGCTGCTCTCAGTGCGGAAACACTTACAAACATAAAGTAAGCCTTAAGAATCACATGTTAATCATAGCGAGGAAAAGCCTTTCAGCTGCTCTGAGTGTGGAAACACTTTCACGCGTAAAGAAATCCTTAAGGATCACATGTTAATTCAAGCTGGAATAAAGCCTTTTACCTGCTCTCAGTGTGGAAAGAGTTTTACACAGAAAAGGCAACTTAAGGATCATTTGCATATTCACTTTCAGAAAAGCCTTTCAGCTGCTCTCAGTGCGGAAACACTTTCACGTGTAACAGAAGCCTTAAGAGGCACATGTTAATTCATGCTGGAGTAAAGCCTTTCAGGTGCTCTGAGTGCGGAAACACTTTCGCGTGTAACAAAAGCCTTAAGGATCACATGTTAATTCATGCTGGAATAAAGCCTTTTTCCTGCTCTCAGTGTGGAAAGAGTTTTACCAGGAAAAATTATCTTAAGGATCATTTGCATATTCACTCTTCAGAAAAGCCTTTCAGCTGCTCTCAGTGCGGAAACACTTTCACGTGTAACAGAAGCCTTAAGAGGCACATGCTAATTCATACTGGGATAAAGCCTTTCAGCTGCTCTCAGTGTGGAAAGAGTTTTACTAGGAAAAGGCAACTTAAGGATCATTTGGTAACTCACTCTTCAGAAAAGCCTTTCAGCAGCTCTCAGTGTGGAAAGAGTTTCACACAGAAAGGAATCCTTATGAAACACATGAGAACTCATAGTGGGGAAAAGCCTTAGCTGTTTTCAGTGAGGAAACTCTTTCACGTGTAATGAAAACCTTAAGAATCGCATGTTAATTCATACTAGGATAAAGTCTTTCAGCTGCTTTCAGTGTGGATTGAGTTACATTCACATTTATTAATTTAGCAGACGCTTTTATCCAAAGTGACTTACAATTGGGGAATACATCAAGCAGTTCAACCCAAAGAGGTAAACAGACACAGAAAGTGCTCGTAAAACCAAATTTCATTGTTCAAATAAGTACAAGCTAGACAGGGAAAGATTAAAGAAAAGAGTTTTTTTTTTAAATAGTGATGAAAAAGATGAGTTTTCAGCCATCGCTTGAAAATAGTTAGGGAATCAGCATTCCTGATAGGGGTGGGAAGATCATTCCACCAGCCAGGAACAGTGAACGAAAATGTTCTGGAAAGTGATTTTGAGCCTCTCTGTGACGGTACCACGAGGCGTCGCTCACTAGCAGATCTCAGACTTCTGGAGGGGATGTAGATTCGTAATAGTGAGTTGAAGTAGGCCTGTGGCTGTTCTATATGCAAGCATCAATGTCTTGAACTTGATGCGAGCTGCAACCGGTAGCTAGTGCAAGGAGATAAAGAGAGGTGTAGCATGGGCTCTTTTGGGCTCGTTGAAGACCAGTCGTGCCGCTGCATTCTGAATCATTTGTAGAGGTTTGATTGTGTTTGAAGTCCAGCTAGAAGAGCATTGCAGTAGTCCAGCCTAGAAACGACAAGGGCCTGGACAAGAAGTTGTGCAGCATGCTCTGTCTGATGTTGTTTCACCTGTAAATGATGGATTTGATCACCACATAAGAATTCACACTAAAGAGCTGCCTCACAAGAAAATTCATACAAATGAAAAGCCTCACATCTTTCCTGTTCGTGGCAGGAAATTTCTACGTGTTTTAAAAGCGTGGAAAATTGTGTGCTGTGTAGGGATGGATATTGTTATAGTTTTAAAGGGGTCATCGGATGCCCATTTTCCACAAGTTGATATGATTCTTTAATGAAAAGTCTGTAACATAGTTTGGTTAAAATTTCTCTGGTAGTGTAAAACAACACCGTTTTTACCCTGTCAAAAACAGCTCTATTCAGAGCAAGCCGTTTTGTTGCATGTTGCTTTAAATGCAAATGAGCTCTGACCCCACCCCTCTCTTCCAATCTGGTCTCTGAGAGACGGTAAACTTTAGCCGCAGTCATCGTTAAACTTGCTAACTAGCACATTATTAGGAAAGGCCATTTGCAAAGATTCATTAAAAAAACTTACTCACTTCTTCTCAAGAGAAGAGATCAAGATTTTTTTATTTGTCACATACACAATTATACCGTGTATAACCAGCAGTGAAATGTTTAGTCAGGTCCGCTCCATGGACAGTGCAATTATATGGAATACAAACACAAAGAATATACATAAATGTAAAAAAATTAATGAAGTAGAAAATAAAAAATAAAAAGAATAGAATATAAAATAAAATGTGCAAAAAAAATAAGTGTGCAGGACAGTATACTGTAGACTTAATAAATAATCATATAAGAAGGAATAAGAAGATGTGCAAACAGGTTGTACAGGGTATTTACATAGCAGCAATACGAATGGTAGAAAAAAATATGAATAACTTACTGATTATTAGTGATTATTAAATGGAGTCATGTTGATGTTATGAGACCGAGTTTGAGTTTAGGAGTTTAGGAGCCTGATGGCCTGGGGGAAGAAGCTCCTCCTAAGACTCTCAGTTTTTGCCATCAGGCTACGGAAGCGCTTACCAGATGGTAGCAAAATGAAGAGACGGTTACCAGTGTGATTTGAGTCCTTGATGATTTTGACAGCTCTGCTTTTGTAGCGTTTGAGGTAGATGTCCTGCAGGGAGGGGAGAGAAGACCCTAAGATGCGCTCAGCTAAGCGCACAACTTTCTGCAGGGCTTTACAGTCTTGACTGGAGCTGTTTCCATACCACACTGAGATACACCGAGTCAAAACACTTTCTATGGTCCCTGTATAGAAAGTTTTCAGGATTGCTGGTGAGACCCTGAATTTCCTCAGCTGTCGCAGATGGTACAGTCTTTGCCTGGCTTTCTTGACCTATGTTTGAATGTGTGTAGTCCAAGTCAGGTCCTCTGGGATGTTTACACCGAGGTACTTGAAGCTGCTCACCCTCTCCACAGGGGTCCCACTGATCATAAGAGGAGTGTAGGGCAGCAGGTGTCTCTTTCTGAAGTCCACAAACAGCTCTTTAGTTTTGCTCACATTCAGAGAGAGACAGTTGTCCTGGCAACATGATGTAAGTCTCTCTACCTCACCGAAGTATGCGGTCTCATCATTGTTGGAAATGAGGCCCAGAACCACAGTATCATCAGCAAATTTGATAATAGATGTGGAGCTGTGAGAGGACATGCAGTCATGTGTGTAGATAGAGTAGAGCAGGGGACTCAGAACACAGCCCTGTGGGGCTCCTACGTTCAGGGACAGATCCGGCTTGCCCTGTGGGGCTCCTACGTTCAGGGACAGATCCGGCTTCTGGAGGTGAAGCTGGATCTGTGTGACGTCACACAGACAGGCATCTGAGATCGGCTCTATTTGAGAAAGGGGAAATGATTTAACGAGATTAAAAAAAAACACTGGGTGGATCTTTATCATTATAGGGTGGTTGTGTACACACACTGCCAACACACATTTCAGTTCAAACAGCTTGTAAAAGTGCATGTCGCATCCGATGACCCCTTTAAAGGTATTACTGCTCTTACTGTTACTGCTGATCCATTTGGTATTTTTATCGGTTGTTTTTGTTATTTAAAAACAAAATCCTTTGTGTCCCTTTGGCTCAATTCTCAGGATGTGAACTTTTTCTCTCGAAACTATAAAACTATGAAATATGTTCAAGCTCTCTGAACAATTACTTTCTTGTTCTGTTTACATGTAACACACTGCTACACAAATAAATGTACTGTATACATTCAAATGTGCATATTCTTTTTCTGTGTATGATAATATAGACTTTTCCCAGTAAACTTTTACCTACCATTGAAATCAACCTGTGAACACATCCATGTTGGGCCCAAATTAGTTGCACCTAGGGCCCGGTCAATTTTGTCCCATAAAAGAACACATCATCTTCTGAGAATCTTTTATTAATTGTTCAAAAAACATGCTGAAAACAATGAATCAAACACATCAGGGTTATGTTTAGTAGTATCAAGGCAATCCCATCAATAACTCGTTACAGAATAAGAAGACCGGGCTGGATCTTCCTGTTGTGTGGCCATCCCTTCAGTATTTGCGTTCAAAGCAAACTCCGCTCAGGACAGGATTCAGAAGCTGTTGTGAAGTCCTCCATGTACAGAGTTGTTGATCCCAGGATGACTACAGAGAGCATTTCCGGTTTCCGGTTTGGTAAGGGCGTTCTTTATAAGCAATCCGCGGCCGAGTTTTGAGCTCCAGGGCGGTTCACACCGGCTGCGTCTGAAATGGCATACTCAATGAGTAGGCACTTAATTTCAATAAGTACTTACTTAACTAGCGCTAAAAGAGTACTCTACAGCCAAATCTCGTTGAGTATGAATGAGATCCGGACATCATCTGCCATGTTTACGCTATCATGTGATCTACAAGCGTATAACAAGCACAACAACTTAAGATATGAGTGACAAATTTAATTCATCTATCTGTAAATATTTTGATGTTGATGAAATTTGCTCATTTTGTGGTCTTGGTGAAGAAACGGCTGCCCTTTTATTGTGACAGTACTAGGGATGTCAATTTTCAATCATTTCCATAATCGATCGTCGTTTAAATTAATGATCAATTAATCGTTAACCATAACTACTGCAAAATGCGTCTATTGCAGTGGCATATAGTCACCGGCATGACAGGATGTGCAAATGCCACTCAAAACGACAGCTTCCTCACCCGAATGAAAAGGGTTTTTAGTCTAAATAAAAGGCTAGTGGCAGGATGGTAAAATGAATGGATGTGATTACGATCATTTGATAAAAGGAAGAGAGCGCGCCGTAGTTACGCACGGGATCATTATACTTTGTGTGCTGTTTCATATCCTGTCACGGAGACCGCTGAATGCGCCTTTTTAAATGGTTTCATGGTGCTCGTTTTTTTTTATTTTTAAAACATCATAGAAATGTTTGCAATTGACATTATCGGGATTTAAAATAAAATGATCCCAAACGCAAGTACGGATTAATTACGAATTGGATATTGCTCAGTGCGATTTTCGAATCGCAAAGGCCGGGATTTAAAACATGCGTTGCGTGTTTTGAAGTGCGGACGCGCACAAGTTGTAATAACAGTGAGGGTCTCAGAGCGACGGTTCATTATTAAAATGCTCGGTCCGCATTATTAATGAGAAGAAACTCTCTCACTTCACTGCGCTGTGTTCTGCATGAGATTGCATACACCGGAAAATTCAAATGTTGCGAAAACTGTATCAGGTAGGCTGTTCATTAATTTCTATTGTCTGTTTGAACTCTGCACTGTATCTTTCAGAGAGATGTAAAGAGTTTGTTGTTTTCGTTCCTTCATATGCATTTAATCCATAAACTGTCCGTAAAAAGCATTTCACATGTACGGGTTGAGCGGGGCACAAATGCGGGGTTAATTGTAACACTATACAAACATTTCCACATGCTAGCATAACAGAATTTACAAAATGTCCTATTATTTCCTTGTCATATCATCACTATATAGAGAAATAAAATTTAAAAAAATATTTTGAAGATATAGCTGAACATTTATTTAACCATTGCAAAAGTACATTTCTGGCTGAAGTAAATCTGTCTTCTCGGTTTTTAGTGTTTATTTAAAATGAGACACATATGTTTATTATTTTTAATAAATTAACGTCTGTAAATTAAGAAATTAAAATGTAAATATTAGTAGTGAATGTTTACAGTGGTACTAGCCTATAAAATAAAATGGTTATTTTTCTTAAATACTTAATTTCTGCCATATTATGCTTTTAATTATGATTAAGCTTATAGTAATATCAATTGTTTTTTTTATCTCAAATATTTTGGTGGGTCTTGAAATAGATTATACTTGTCTAGGTGGGTCGTGGAATGGAAAAGTTTGGGAACCCCTGTTCTAGGGAACAAATTAATGAAACATGGACAGCTGCCACAAATTAATATGTCATAGGAACGAATTAACAAGTTGTATGAATGAATAGACTGTCCTGCTCGAGTGCGCAGCCCTGTCAAAGCGAAGTGCCCGATATGCAATAATTATCTAGGGAAATTATGATTGAACATGACTTATTACTACATTTCAATACAAAAGAACTTTGTACTGTATCTCTTTTAATGTACTTTTAAAGTTTGTATCATATTAAAAGAATAATTTTCTTGTAAGATCCAGCCCCTTCACCGTCACTCACAGCCGTTTGCAGTGTTTTGCGCACGAGCCGCACGCACCCCAAAATGAAACTGCTTAATCGACCATCGATAGCTTTTAACGATTACGTCTCTTATCGACAATTAATCGATCGTCGATTAATCGTTGACATCCCTAAACTGTACTATAACCAATAAATTTGGGGTTGACTTAAGTTTTTATATTTTTAACTCTACTAATATGACCTACAGTTTAATCCTTAAAGATATATATATTTTAAATCGTTATCTCTTGAATGTTATTAATTTCTTTATTTCATGTGCAAAATAGTTCATCCACATGCAAAACTGTCTTAAATCTCTTTTGTTTTCCTCTTTTTCTTGTTGAATTTCTCTTTTGTTTCATCTCTCATGCTTCTAAATAACAAAAACAACAACAAATGCATATTTTGATGCATTATGATTATATGAATATTATGATTATTCAAAGATATTTAATCCTTATGTTGTGTATATAATCTCATACTGTGATGTAGGCAAACCCATTATATTTGTTTTCTGTTTTTTTGTCATGATTGTTCATTGTTAAAGATTCAACCATCTTTCCCTGAGCTTGTATGTAATTATAAGTTATGCAGTAATAGTAATAAAAAGAAGATAAGAGTGACAGGTGCACAAACACCTCATAGCATAATTAACTTGACAACCCTACCTAGTACAGTTTTCCTCCATGTTTGCAATATCTGCACAAAGGAGACGTTGATCAGCTGCTCAGAGATCTCACCTTTGGAGATTTCTTGTAAGAGATTTTACAAGAACCCCTGTTCTCTCTTGAGGCTTGATTTTACACTCGAAAAATTAAGAAATTAAGATTACTCCAGAAAGCATTGCTAGCCCACCCCAACACTTATGAACAATAATAATGATAAATGCTGACCAATAATTAATTATATTATATTTTTTAGTAAAACAAGCAATCATATGCCATAGCTATGCATGACTAAACACTAGACAAACACAGCCAAGGTGAATACATCTCAATTTTCAGTCAAGTAATGAATTAATGTATCTCTGCAGGCGTCACCACCAGTGTGTCCTTCAGCAGGGCTCTTTTCTCCAGGTTGCTGCAGGGGGATTGGGGTCCCTGTAATAAGAGCACTGTAAGTCGCTTTGCATGAAAGCATCTGCCAAATGCATAAATGTAAATGTGATTTTTGTAAATCCCTTTTTGTTTCTAGGGCACAAACGCTCAAAAAAGCAGCTTATTTGGATCACGTGACCCTTCGACAGCGATGCACGTGATTTCACTCTGCTCACTTTGCCACATATTGTATAATCCTGTCAGTAAATCTTGAACCACTCTGCATTGGACCCATCATGAGTGCTTCGGCAGACAAAGGCAATTGGAAAAGAGAGATTGAGCAATCGCCAATGAAGAAAAAATTCAAAGATTCCACCGTCTCCAGAGAGAGCCTCAACGACGCTATTGCTAACAGCATTAAGCTAGCACTTAAAGAGCAGCAAAGCACTTTGGATTCGGTTGTGACTTCAGCAGTAAGAGATGCGGTGGACTCTGTGCTGATTCCAGCATTGCGTGAACTGCGAGCGGACATACAAGCGACTAACAATTTTGTTAAAGAGCTGAGAGCGGAGCTTGAGGCGATAGTTACCGCGGCGAAGCAGACACGTGACCAGGTTGATTCCGTTCAAGCAGCTGCATGTGAGGATAGGAGGACAGTAACGGACTTAGGAAATCAGCTGGAACGACTCACCGAGAAGATGACGGATATGGAGGATAGGAGCAGGAGGAATAACGTACGGCTGGTGGGATTGCCAGAGGGGGCGGAGGGCTCCAACGCGGCTGGTTTCCTCAGAGTTAATCTTGCCAAGTGGATTCCTTCGCTGAAAGGCCGTGACATTGAGATTGACCGGGCACATCGCGTGTATGACAGAAGGAAAAACTCAGATCGGCCACGTACTCTCATCTTCCGTGTACTAAGATGGCATGACCGATCGGAGATCCTGAAAGGTGCTCGGCAGGCTTATCCGGTGAAATGCGCACAGGACAATGTCACGCTACTATTTTTCCCGACTTTAGTCCAGCCACAACCATCAGGAGGAAGGCCTTTAATCCGGTTTTAAAGAAGATGACTTCACTTGGTCTCCAGCCCTTCCTCACCTATCCGGCGGTAATTAAACTACGGCACAAAGGGGAGCAGAGGATGTTCGACTCTCCTCAAAAAGCGGAGGATTTTATCAGCTCCCTGTCTCAGCAGAAGACGTATGCCGCGGCTCTACGGGAAGGCAACAGGAAAACAGCAGCCACTAACTCTCCGGCCTGGCGGGAGGGGCTTGATGGCCGGGATGGAGGCGGTCTTAGCTGCCCAGGAGGGGATGATGGCAGGATGGACAGGGATGGTTGCTGAACCTGTTTTTTGCTTTTTCTTCTCTCCTCTCTCCTACTGGGATATTGTCCCTATCTATCCGGTACAACGATCTCTTTGCTGGTAAGACTAACGCCCTTTTTTCTTTTTTTGGAGGGGACTAATGGAGAGTAGGTTTCATTTAGTGATGGGAAGTTCGGATCATTTTACTGACTCGGACCTTTGAGTCTCGTTAGCAAAATGAACGAATCTATTGATTTATTACCAGTGTTGGAAACCGTTTTGCTGCTTAATATTTTTTGGAACCTGTGACATTTTGTTCAGGATTCTTTGATGAATAGAAAGCTAAAAAGAACAGCATTGATAATAAATTAACATATCGGAATGATTTCTGAAGGATTATGTGACACTGAAGACAATTAATATTCATATTTTTACAATATTTACGCTTGCAAAAATATAGGCTACATTTGTTTACATTTTGCTTTTCACTTCACGAGACTGATGAAAATTCTGATTTGCATCACTGAAATAAATTACATTAAAAAATAATAAAAAATCTTTTGAACTATTCAGACGATTACTTTTACTTTTACTTGAGTAAATATTTCTACAAGTACTTTTACTTTTACTTAAGTACAGTTTTTGAGTACTCTACCTACCTCTGCATGTGACAGCCTGATTAGTTAATCTTGAGTCTTCGGGTTTGAGTTGTTCGTTCATCACGTGACAGCCCCATACGCGTAACCTATGCAGTTTGAGCCGGAAAGAGAATTGATTAGTTCACCTCCCGAGTCTTCGGGTTTGAGTCATTCGTTCATCATGTGACAGCCTCATAAGCTAAACATATGAGAGCCGGAAAGAGAATTGATTAGTTCACCTCCCGAGTCTTCGGGTTTGAGTCATTCGTTCATCACGTGACAGCCTCATAAGCTAAACATATGAGAGCCGGAAAGAGAATTGATTAGTTCACCTCCCGAGTCTTCGGGTTTGAGTCGTTCGTTCATCACGTGACAGCCTCATAAGCTAAACCTATACAGTTAGAGCCGGAAAGAGAATTGATTAGTTCATCTGGAGTCTTTCGAGTCGTTCGTTCTTTTGTCACGTGACGTGACAGCATTGGATAGAGAAATTAGTTAATTTACAACCTTCCTTACAAACGGCTGCATAGTTATTATTATTATTATTATTCAGGGGTGCAAACTTGTCACCTTTCGGCGAAATTCGCCGTTTTCACCTTGAAATAGGTCATTCACATGAATCGTGTAGATCTGTAAAAAAAATATTTGAGGAGAGGAGGGGGGGGGGTCATCGTCGGATCTGCGAGTCATCTGTGTCACGTCACCTGCAGCGTCTTTTCCCCCTGTTGGCAATGGCAGGAATGGACCCGCCCTACTCTGTCTCTGATTGGCCTACCTTGGGGTCGAAGCCCGCACCAGTGCGGGCTGTCTCCTATTTTCTTTATGACCGCGAAAAGAACTAAAAATACTCTTGTCAGTTTTGATTGTACAGATAAGAATAAGGTATCATTTGAAACTGCAAAAGGTCTCCTTTTATTTCTGTATAGTCATAATAACAACGAAATAATGTGCTTTTCTAAAATTAATAAAATAAACGGGGTGCGTTCTCTGCCGGCTCTGTCACCTTTCTTCACAGACACGTAGGGGTGGGCGATATGATCAAAATCTTATATCACGATATGACTAATTTTATATCACGATAACGATATATATCATGATATAGTATTTTTTTTCTTTTAAAAAGGTTTTTATGATATTTACATTTTTGATACTATAGAACTTTCATAATCCTTGTCACCAATGTCAATATCAAACTAATACAAGCCTAAAAAGAGACACACAAAAAAAACTCAAGCTCACTGAAGATAAATAAACAGTCAGTGATAAAATAAGAATAAGAAACTAATTGCAAGCAATAGAACAAAAAACTACAATAAATAAGAAAAGCTACATACATTGTGTAAATTAATTAGTCTTCACTGTGTTAACCTGTTAACCAGCACCCCCCATATTGGGAATCACAGCTGAAAATGACTAACTAACTTAAAATGGTAACAGTTCCTGACTTCAGTGTGCCACACACACAATTGTGGTGTCTTTGGAAAGAAGACCCTTTGGCCTTTACTATCCATCATCCAGAGTTGATAATGCTCAAAAATATAAAAAGTTATAGACACTGAAGTGCCTTGATAAAAATTGTACCACACTGATTTTTTTTTTTATTTCATATAAAAATACATGAAATCAGTCCTGGAGAAATCCAGAAAAGTAATGGGTTGAAAGTCACATGTCTCATGAGTTTATATTTCAAATCTGAAGAAGATACCATGAAAAATGAGATTCCTGCAGACATTTTTCTAGTCCAGAGAAATCTTTTCTAGATTTATTTGAGCACTAGAAAAATACAATAATACTAATTTTTGAGTGATGAAAAAAAAACAATAATAATAAAAAAAAATAACTTAATTACATACTGATTTCCTGACAAACAGATGCTCTCCTGCTCATACATTAGTAATCACATGCTGACGATCATTCATACAGATGCTAATCATACTGATGGCTACCCAATATAGTCAATATTCACATTATAATGGCCTTTTATATAGACTGCATTCACACTGATATCTGTGAACAGTCAGTAATTACACGCTGATTATCAGCCATAGAGATGTTAATCATACAGATACAGGCACATTCTCCACAAAACACGCAAACATATATGAAAACTGCTGAAGAAGAAAAAAAAGAAATGTTTTTTCTTTTTTTCTTATTGTGCTAAAAAGATCGCTAAGCTACGCCCCCATCAGATGACAGGTGCGTCACAGCGTGCGTCATGCGCCGTCGCGAGGGAGCGCCAGAATTCAAATAAACAATCTTCCGTGTATCTTTGACTTTTTTTTTTTTGGATGATTTCATTCTGTTTGGGACATTGTCTGCTACAAAATCATGCTGTTTTTTTTACCACCAAGACGCTGTTTTTGAGCGTAATTTGTTCCATAACAGACACAAACAATAACTCTCCCTCAAGAGATGAGACGTAAACAAAGGATTAACGATCTAAATTACAACGTTGTTGTTTCTTTGGACTAAAAGTGCTCGATGGAATGTTGTTCAGTGGACCCTTATCTCTGAAACGAAACCAGGATTTACAGCAGTGGATACGTTTGAGAGTCGTTATCAGGATGAATATGGTATGTACTGCGGGGTTTTTTATACATGTTTTGATGTGTACTGCTTACACAAATTTAGCAAATACATTCCGTATAAGCTTTCTATCGAAAAACAGCGATCTGTCGTCGATGCTTGAGGCTTAGACCTTCAAAATGATATATAGTTTGTCAAGATTCATTTTGTCCTGTTTTACTTTATCTGTTTGAAAACAATGACGTGTGCAAACAAAGAGCTTTCAGTGCGCCCGCGTCCTGGTGCCTGTTAACAGGTTAATTATATCTATTTATCTATGACAGATATAATTAACACGTGTATTATGTATAGATTCTATACATATATATATATAAATATATAATTATTATTATTATTTTTAAAAAAATAATATTTATATATATGTATAGAATATATACATAATACACGTGTTAATTATATCTATCATAGATAGATAGTGCTGTATCTATCTATCTATGATATATATAATTAACGTGTATTATGTATAGATTCTATACATGTATATATAAATATATCTTTTTTTTTTTAATTTCTTCTTATTAAAGTTACAAAAGTGATTTAGTCAAGAGCAGTGAGAGATTTTCTAGCAATGTGCTATGATTAATATGAATGGCAGACAGAACGAATATTGGAGCGCTTCCCCTTTAAGACCGAAGTCCGGATCCAATACACTGTTACATATGCGTTTTCTCTTGCGGCTGTTTTCTTTCTTAAGACCTAAATCGCTGTGTTTATGAGGATACTTGCAAAGACGGGGATTCTGACGCATAAGTGTGTTTATGTAATCGTTCAAAGCCAATAAAGCGGCAAAAAATAAAGCGCTGTCCTCTCACACAGAAACAGAGACGGTGCACGCATAGCGCTGTTGTTTGCATTTCATCAGCTTAAAATCGGTTGTTTTAAAACTGCAGTGCTTAAAAACGCGTGTCCATGCTACAGATGTAGTCCCTCGTTTAGTTCTGGTCGTTCTCCACCTGCTTCTGTCTCCCCTTCACGCCCCGTGGTGGCGTGTAAAGATCGCAGTCATCCAACTGATGAACAAGTATTACCGTAAACAATGTATTTTGCGACACCACGAAATAAACGATAGAACATAATATGAAACGATAGACTTTTTATTTCGTCCATCCGATATATATCGTCATATCGCACAGCCCTACAGACACGTAAATAAAACTACCTGAATCTCCACGAATACTCGCCTCAAATACATGAGAAATATATGTATAGAAAGCTTAAAATGTCTACGTTTAAATGAAGTAAGTTACGTCCAAAACAAATATTCTATGTTAAAGTAATCCGTATGAAACCGACGCGATGTCCAGTTTTCCCATCTCAACTCATTATATCTAATACGGTCACGCCCACGCGCCGTTCGCGCCTTTCAGATTCAAACATCCACGTGAGGCGCGCGCGAATGTAAACGCCCACATCGCCTCCGCGTAAACAAACATGTTTATCCCGGCTACTTTCTGTTTCTGGAAGAAGATCTGCTGAGAGAAATAACCCAGAATTTCAAAATGTGTGTTTGTTTGTTTGTTTCTTTCCTTCAGAGCACATAAACAAAATACACTATGAAAATGCCAGGTTTTGTAATGTTTTTGTAAAGAATTCTCTTCTTCATTACTCCAGTCTTAGGGCCTACTCCAAGTGTAACAATATACACTATACCATTCAAAAGCTTGTAGTCAGCATATATAAATTAAAACTTTTTAGCACACAAGTAATGATAACGACATTTATCATGTTACAAACTATGCTGTTCTTCTGAACTTTCTATTCATCAAAGAAAAAAAACAACAACTTCCCAGCTCTTTTCAACAGAATAATAATAATACATGTTTTTTGAGCAGCAAATCAGAATATTAGAATGATTTCTGAAGGATCATGTGACTGGAGTAATGATGCTAAAAAGTCAGCTGTGAAAGACAGCTTTGATTGTTCCTAATAAACTGTTTAACTGCCCTCGCAAGTGAATCTCAAGTTATTTTGTGTGATAGCTAAATATATTCTAAATAAACTACAAACATAAAATATATAAATTAATCAATAAAATGATTAATTTACTTAACGTGTTAAAATTGATTTACAGTACTTTTTTTTGCGGTCTTCTAACTGTTTGGACTTGAATAAAGAAAGAAAACTTGCACTTAACCTTTTCACAGGCATTTTGTTTTCATAGTTAGACATATATCGGGATGTATCATTATATGATTGTCTAGCAATATATCGATTATCGCAGAATCGCTGTATCGTGATTATATTGTATCGTGAGGTACCCTGCGATTCCCACCCATGTATATATATATATATATATATATATATATATATATATATATATAGTATGGGGTGGGGGGGGGAGTTTAGTTTGTCACCTTTTTCACCCCTGACGAGTTTGCACCCCTGATTATTATTATTTACTCTTACAGTTACGTGATGCGTTTCTGATCTCAAATTGTAGCTTTTTATTTCTTACAGTTTATAAATGTGTGAATTTCTGTCATAATGGTTCTTTTCCATAACACTGAATGTGGTAACAAAGGTAATACACTAAAGAGTTGGTTATTATTATCATTATTAAGTCTTTTTCCCTCAGACTGCATAGGTTTAGCTTATGAGGCTGTCACGTGATGAACGAATGACTCAAACCTGAAGACTCGAGATGAACTAATCAATTCTCTTTCCGACTCAAACTCCATAGGTTACGCGTATGGGGCTGTCACGTGATGAACGAATGACTCGAAAAACCCGAAGACTCGAAACAGGTGAACTAATTCAGTACAGAACCTATAGGATGTTGCGCATGCGCGACTGAACGAATCACTCCCCGAGACGACTCGTTCTTCCCGAGTCACATTAAAGATTCGTTCAAAACCGACCCATCACTAGTTTCATTACAATTTTTTTTTGGCTGTGTTAGCATTTCGGGGGACATGTCTTGCGTTGAAGTGGATCGGTCACGTACCATCACTATTTTTTGTTGCTCAATCAGACCTACGTTCTCGGTAATGTGCGGTCTGAGTTATTGCTTGTTTATGGTTGTCGGTTTTTCATGTTTCTATGTTATTTTTATTTTTTACAACAGACATTTATACTTTTATTAATTTTAACATATTTCTAAAAGGATTTTTCACCTAGGAGGTTTGGTATCTAAAATGCACACCAGCGTTTACATGCTACTTACAGAATGGAAGTGCTTCTGCTTTTCTTCATTTACTGAATACAATCTTGGGATTATGAATATTCAATGCATACTCTAAATATTTTATCACTGAATGTGAATGGTTTAAATTCTGCTGTTAAACAGAATATTTACACCGTAAATCTATTTCCTGTGCGCTAATACAAGAGACACATTTAAAACAATCTGACATGGCGTGTTTCCAGAATAAGTATTATAAATTAGCAGCCTTTTCCTGCGCTCTCAATAAAACTAAGGGGGTGCTTATCCTTGTTAACTGGAAGTTAAATTTAACAATTGAACACCTTGGTAGTGATGAGAAGGGTAGATTTGTTTTTAGCCGATGCAAAATATATAATAATAGGTTAGCATTGGTCTCTATTTATGGCCCGAATGAGACATTCCTTACACAGATTTCCAAAACTCTACTTGAGCAGATTGATTGCCCTCTAGTGGTGGGTGGTGATTTTAATGCTGTCGTAAATCCTGCTTTAGATAAATCTCAATCTGATAAAACAGCCAATCCATCCTCTAAATTACTGAATAAATTTATCACTGAGCTCAACTTAATCGATCATTGGAGAATTCAGAATACTAAATCTAAGGACTTCACTTTTTTTTCTAATAGACATAAGACTTTTTCTAGGATAGACTACATATTTCTCAGCCCATCTTTAATTTCATCTAATTCCTCCATCTTTATATTACCAATTTAATTATCTGATCATTCTGCTGTGTTGTGCAGTGTTCCTCTTTCCGATGTTAAAGCCAAGTCCCCTAGATGTCGCTTTAACATATCATTATTAAGTAATCAGACTTTCATTACTTATCTAAAAGAATATATTAAGGAATTTCTTGAAATTAATATGCCCTCTGATGTGGATCCTCAAATACTGTGGGAAACGACTAAGTGTGCTATACGAGGTTTCTGTATATCTTTCTCTTCTACTCTTGCCAAAGCGAAAACTCACCAGTTTACACAATTAGAAAATAAAATCCAATCATTACAAAACCTACAAAAACAACATTTTACTGAGCAACAGGCTACACAGCTGTCCTCTTTAAAAGAAGAATATGATTTACTTTCACACTCAAAGGCAGAATTTATTTTACATAGGACTAGACAAAAATATTATTTTGAATCAGAGAGACCTTGTCATTTATTGGCCCTTAGGTTGAAAGAATGCGAGTCTAAGGCATATATTAGCACAATAAAATCATCGGATGATCAGGTCACCACGAACCCTGTAGCAATTAATGACATATTTAAAGGTTTTTACACAAATCTGTATAAAGCCGAAACAGATTTTGATGAACCAATTATTTGCAGTATTTAGATCAATTGGAGCTGCCTCGGATCTCACAGTTGGATAAAGAAATTTTGGAGGCCCCATTAAGTTTGAAGGAGCTTCACATCTCTCTAAAAAGTCTTCAAAAAGGGCAAATCGCCGGGTCTAGATGGTCTCCCCCCTGAATTATATTTAGAAATTTGGGATTTGGTAGGGACACTTATGCTTAATTCAATTGAACATGGGGTATTTCATAGAGATCAAAAAACATCATTGATATCATTACTACTTATAAAAGGGAAAGATCCATTAGATTGTTCCAGCTACAGACCGATTTCGCTTATCCCATGTGATCTAAAAATCTATGCTAAAGTTTTTGCTTCCCGTATGGAGAAGGTAGGGCTGGACAATAATTCAATATCAGTATGTATCGCGATATAATTTTTTTCAATAACGGTGATATGATTTTTTAACACATTTCCGCTATTTTGATATACATTACCCGTGTTTCCCATATTGATTTATTTGTGGCGTTTGACTTGCATGTTTCAAAATCAAAACGCAGCGTAGGTGATTTATATGAATGTATCTCTGAAGGGAACGGACTGTCTTCAGAATAGTTTCGATGGCATTTTCATTTTATCTGATAAAGTAGCATTCATGAGCGGAGCTGCATCAGATTACAGCCATAACTGGGGAAACCGCTTGCTCTACCGCTCTCACAGCGCCCCCTACTGGCAGACAATCAGATTGCATTTTCAATAATAATAAGTTGCCTCCAGCAACATATTTTTGTTGCACAATTTTTTTTTATTGTTTTCTGCAGCAACTCACTTGGAGTCGGTATAATTTTTTTTTTCTTTTGTTTTGGGGGGGGATTTCTGAATTCTATAATTCAGAAATTATAGAAATTAATAAATTTATTTAACAAAGATGCTTTAAATTGATAAAAATACATTTATAATGTTACAAAAGATTTATATTTCAGATAGATGCTGTTCTTCTGAACTTTCTATTCATCAAAGAAACCTAAAAAAAAATTCTACTCCGCTGTTTTCAACATAATAATTAATATGTTTTTTTTGAGCAGCAAATATATAAATATTAGAATGATTTCTGAAGGATAATGTGACTGGAGTAATGATGCTAAAAAATTCAGCTTTGAAATCACAGGAATAACTCGCATTTTAAAATATTTTCACATAGAAAACAGTTATTTTAAATGGTAAAAAATATTTCAAAATGTTACTGTTTTTGCTGTATTTTGGATCAAATAAATGCAGGCTTGGTGAACAGAAGAGAATTCTTTAAAAACAAAAATCTTACTGTTCAAAAACTTTTGACAGGTAGAGTATGTTAGCCTATAGTTTGAAGTTAAAGATATTAATATTAATAAGGGGAGTCTGAGATGTTTATTTGACAGTGATTTCGTATTTCTTGTTTGTATGAGGTGAACATTAATTTATTTGTGTTGTTTTCCCCCCCTAAAATATTATATAGTTTAATAGGAGTTCATAGACTTGGCAAGTTCATTTTTCATAAGTTTTTAGGTACAGACATCTGTTGTGGGCATTCTTGGCAGTTATTATGAGGCTTTTTTTAAGTGTTCATATCGATATCGGAATTATATCGTATCGACCGAAATTAAAAAATATATCGTGATATAAATTTTGGCCATATCGTCCAGCCCTAGGAGAAGATAATTCATAGTTTGATCAAGGAGGACCAAACCAGTTTCATCAAGGGGCACAATGCATCTGACAATATGCGTCGACTTTTTCACATTCTTGACTTTGCAGATTCTCATCCAAGCCCTTGTGCGGTTTTTTCACTTGATGCAGAAAAAGCCTTTGACAGGCTAGAGTGGAATTATATGTGGGCAGTTCTGCAATGTTTCGGCTTCGGTGAACACTTCATTTCTATGATTAAGACATTATACCACTCACCTGCAGCATCAGTCATAACTGGCAATATTATTTCCCCCCCGTTCCCTTTACAGCGGGGAACGAGGCAGGGATGTCCGCTTTCCCCCTTATTGTTTTGTCTATCTCTTGAACCCTTAGCACAAGCCATCAGGAAATCTGAAGTATCGATTAAGATTCATGATCATAATCATAGTATTTCATTATACGCTGATGATATTATTCTATATTTAGACCACTTTGATGTTTCAGTCTCTAGTATAATTAAGGAATTTGATCATTTTAGTAGCTTATCAGGATATAAAATAAATTGTAGCAAATCTGCTTTAATGCCAATTAACAATGTTAAAGTTAATTTTTCTATTCCCTCATTTATCCCTATTAAGGAATCTTTCATCTATTTGGGCATTACCATATATAAAAACATTCATAAGATTGCCAGAGACAATATTTTAGTTTAGGTCAAAAATGACATTCAAAGATGGAAGAATCTTAAAGTCTCCCTTCAAGGAAGAATCTCCACTGTTAAGATGAATTTGTTACCTCGATTTATTTATTTTTCTTCTCTATGCTACCACTTTCTCCCCCTCCAGGTTACTTTAAAGACTGTTTAAAATATTTGTATTTAGTATTTTGTTGTCATTTATATATTTCTTTATACTTATCTTTTGTTTCTGTGCACTATTTAATAAATAAATCTGTTTTAAGTATTTTCTGCTGTTGATAATTTGTTTTTTAATTTGTATTTAGTATTTTGTTTTCATTTACATATTTTTACAATAATTTTATTTAGTATTTTTTTCTTTGTATTTTGTATATTTTTGTCTCTATTGTGAACTATTTAATAAATAAAATTTTAAAACAGACTGTTGAAACTAAAGATGTTTTAAGGGCAGAGCTGCTATTAAATTAATTCAACTTTGTAATCAAGTTTATTAAGACACATATATAACAATATGTGTTTTTAAGTAGGAACATTACAATGCTAATGAATAAACAGAAAAAATGAGCAATACAAATAAAAGAAACGGATGAGACAATTAAGCATTTGAAATCAAAAAAACATTATATGACTGCTTACTTTATTTAGGCAAATATGAAGGCAAATAAACGTTATAACAAAGAACAATCATTTTAAATAACCATTAACATGACTGTTTACATGAGCTTTATGAAGGCAAATAAATGTTGTACAATTAAGAACAATCATTTAGTTCTATTTACATGACCTTCACTGAAGGCAAATAAATGTTCTGTAAAAGAAAACAAGTAAAAACAAATATACAAAATATGCTCAGCTGGCGCAAACGTCTTCTGTTTGGCTACTGAAAGCGGGGTGTGAGACACCATGCTGATCTGAGGTAAGGACACACTCAGAGCCAGCACATCCGCTTCCAGCTTCTTTCTGTAGTCATTGTACCTATTTGAAACTGCACAATTAATAGGATAACCTGAATCTAAGAATTGCATGACTACATTCTCCTAGTAACAAAGACTCCTATGTTAGAATGCTGTTCATTGACTTCAGCTCGGCATTCAACACAATAATCCCACAACAGCTCATAAACAAACTAAACCTGCTGGGCCTTAACAATTCCCTCTGTAATTGGATCCTGGACTTTTTAACCGGAAGACCTCAGTCAGTCCGTGTCGGCCACAACACCTCGAGCACTACCACACTGAGCACAGGTGCCCCACAAGGCTGTGTGCTCAGCCTGCTGCTCTTCACGCTGCTGACCCACGACTGCACTGCCAAGTTCAGCTACAACCACATCATCAAGTTCGCTGATGACACAACAGTGGTAGGTCTCATCAGCAACAACGATGAAACGCACTACAGAGAGGAAGTGGCACAACTGGCTGAATGGTGTGGTGCTAACAATCTGTCCCTCAATGTGAGTAAGACAAAGGAGGTTGTGGTGGACTTCAGGAGGACGAACTCCATTGACCACCCCCCACTGACCATCGACAGCTCGACTGTGGAGAGAGTCAGCAGCACTAAATTCCTGGGGGTGCACATCACGGAGGATCTCACCTGGTCCACCAACACCATGTCACTCTCCAAGAAGGCACAACAGCGTCTACACTTTCTCCGCCGGCTGAAAAGAGCAAGTCTCCCTCCACCCATCCTCACCACATTCTACAGGGGCACTATTGAGAGTGTGCTGACCAGCTGCATCACTGTCTGGTACGCGAACTGCAGTGCTGCTGACCGTAAGACCCTCCAGCGGACAGTGAACACGGCTGCAAAGATCAAAGAGAGCCCTGAACTCAGATCACCCCGCCCCCCTCTGAAACCCCATGCAAACCCCTACCTCCTGAAACATGGACCACCCCCCCCCTCACCAAACACCCTCCAACCTTACCACACCAAAGAAAAAACTGTGAACTTTTTTGTGCAATTCAAGTGTGCTACACACAGGTGAGTGGGCCTGTACAAACCACCTGTAGCAGCATATTCTCCTCTATGCACTAGACACTTTTCCTAACACTGCTATGTGTACACAATCCCACAAAAGACTCAGCAATATATGTATGTTTACATGCTCATGCACTACCACAAATCATTTTGTACTGTTCCTCAGCTAGCTGCTTGACTCACAATGTTTCTCTCTGCACATGTACAGTATTTACATTTACATTTAGTCATTTGGCAGACGCTTTTACCCAAAGCGACTTACAATTGGGGAATACATAAAGCGATTCATCTTGAAGAGGCAATCAGACAGAGGAAGTGCTCGTAACACCAAGTCTCAGTCATTGTTCAAATAAGTACGAGCTAGCAAGGGAAGGAGAGAAAGATAAAGGGAAAGTATTTATGTGAAGCATTCGCATAGTTTGTATAGTTTGTATTTTTTATCTTTATCTTTAGTTGTATAGGGAAAACAATATATATAGTATACTTAGTCAAAATCTGTCAGTAGGTTAGTTGTGTATAGGTTTATAGTGTTTTACTTCATTGTTGTATGTCTGTATTTATGTCTGTATTTATGTAGCACCGTGGACCCGTGAGGCACGACATTTCGTTCCACTGTATGTCCCCACATGTAGCGGAATGACAATAAAGCTCAACTTGACTTGACTTGACATTCTAAAATTATGTTTATAACTGGCTCTCAAAGAAACTATTTACCAGACAGAAAGCGTCCTCTGATTGACCTCGAACAGCTGAATCCTGGTCTTTCCCCTCAGTGCAGGGTAGTTCCCCACCAGCCTCCGTATGGCCTGGTAGTCATTTAGAATGGCAGCCCAGCGGTTCATGGAAATGCCCCACTTCACCTTCCCTGCTGGATGAATGGAGCAGAGCTCCAGACATGCTGCCTCTACAATCCTGCTAATGTTAGGCCATTGTGCAGGGCCTGACCCCTGCCCCAGAACACACCTGTAATAAAAATAAATAAGAGACAATAAAGCATAAAAGGCTTACAGACTTATCACAGCTGTTTAACTAATGTTTATAATAATTAAAATATAATAATTTGTTTAAATGTTTAACTATTTTAGAAATGTTTAACTAACTGCTTCAGGCTCTCCTTTCCATGGCAGGTTGAGGTTTTGGAGTGGATGGCCTTGAACCTGCCTTGCAGAAGCCTATCCTTGTGGCTCGGCGGATAGGAAACCCCCTGTTTGTCACTGTCCGGCAGCCTATCCCACAGCCGGACAATGTCACCGGCTTCCCTATCTGAGACACCAGGCTTTTCTCTGAGCTCGACGAGGTACCTGGCCAGCTCCACCAC
The DNA here is from genome assembly GCA_027422415.1 of Schizothorax lantsangensis. Classification (NCBI taxonomy): domain Eukaryota; kingdom Metazoa; phylum Chordata; class Actinopteri; order Cypriniformes; family Cyprinidae; genus Schizothorax; species Schizothorax lantsangensis. The sequence continues at coordinate 103,548 of JAPDDO010000115.1, forward strand.
TCGATCGAACCCTAGACCCCGTCTGGTCCTCTGCACACCTGCAAGCAGCAAGAAGATCAGTTAGTATGGATGAAAATGTCCTCCAAGTGATGGCATGGTAAAGAATGCTTGCAAACATACCTCTTCTTGGGGCTCAGATGGCAGGTCCTGGGGGGACCGAGAGGATGACGGAACATCCCGAGACAAGCATATCGCGTCCTTGGTGGACATCAGAGAAAGAGGAGAGATGGTGTGGTCCTGCTCCTCTTCCTCATCCCCAAATCCCTCATCTTCCTCTGCGCCAGCTGTTTGGAGCTGAGCCTGCTGGTAAGCAGCTCATCTGTAAGGCCCGTGATGCCCTGCCTTACATTTACAAAAGATCAAATGTGCAAGAACAGTTGTATATAAAATAATCTCTGATTAATAAATTAAATTTTTTGTGGAGTCCATCTTCAGGATAGACCCAAAGACAGAGGTGACCCTGGCTTTGAGCTCGCCATACTGAGACCGGACATCCTCTGCGTGGAAATAGAGGAGCCACTTGGCGGTCGACACATTGGTGGTGGAGGTGTGACTGGCCGTGTGGTGGTGCCCTGGAAGCGGTCACACACAGCGAGGTACTGCAGTGACCTCTCCATCCAGTCCTCACTGTGTTGTTCACACAGTTTGTGACACAGCATGGAGACGGTGTTGCCGAGAGAGCGCTCTCTCATCAACTTTGCCACATGTATATCACAAGATAACCTGTTTAAACACACAGATAAACCAAGTCAAAGATTATTAAAGTTAATTTGAAGTGTTACTTTTTGTACAAGCAGATTTTTTTTTTCTTTCAGCCCTTATCTTCTGCTGGTCCCTCAGCAGGATGCATTTTTCAGTCCTTTAGTCTGATGAAGTCCACATAGCTGCATAAGAAATGTATACAATTAAATAAAATGAATAAATAAATAAAACAAAACAGCGTAAACAACACATTAACAAGCAAACAAAGCAAATAAATCACAACAGGCTTAAAAGCATATTACCTTTTCCTCTCCCTGTCCGTAGCCTCATAGAGCTCTTTTGTAGGAGCTCTTCTTGTGTACCCCAAAGCCCACCAGAGTCACCCTCACAGCCAGGTAATGTGCCCTCTCTCTGCCTGCGCACTCTGATGGCCTCTGTGACCTTTTTGAATGTGCAGGCGTACTGGAGAAAGGCATCTTTGTTGGCCATGAGGGCACCTCTGTCCAGTCTGCCAGCCTCACGCTCCCGTTGATGTCCAGACAGGACCACGAGGGAGTAGCCAAGGTCGTTTTCTAGCAGCCACTTGAAGGTTCTCCCCCTGTAATGACCAAACTGAATGGCACTTTGACTTGCCAGCAGCAGGTCATCAGTGGGATCCCCTCCACCTTGTACTACCCTGACCTTGGCCTCCTCCAGCACAGCTTCACAGCTAAAGGGCACCTTTTAGCCACTTGTGAAAGATGGATTTTCTCTGCAGTGGCTGCCTTCTGAGATTCCCTGAGCACCAGCTCTCCAGCCTCCATGCGCAAATTAGGCTTGCTGTTCATTCTGCAACATTAAAGCAATGCACCAAATGTTATAAGCACTGCCACAAAAACAAAAGTAAACATTTATATTTAAAAAAAATGTACATTATTAAGTGTAACTGGCAGATTTGAGTGGATTAAAAAATTGTTTTTAAACAAACTTCTTTATTGTCATCATTATTGATTATTCGCAGCAGAAAAATTACATGAACAAAGTAAAGGGTCAAACGAATAGCTCAGTATTACCCCATCATTATGATTATTATAATAAATATTATTATTGCACATTATAGCACTTCTGTATGCATTACACATATTTAAGAGCAAATAAACTGAAAAAAAACTACAAAACAGAAAAATGTACTTATCTATGAAGATCATGAATGTAATGCCTTTGTGGAGAGAAAGGACACACACACACACACTAAGTGCAACCACAAATTCCTTAGGCTTAAATAAATTTTCTTCACTATCTGCAAGTCATAAAATTGACAGACGAACAGCACCTCACCCAACTGGCTGGCCGATTTCCTGCCATGCTATCGGGTTATCATCTTAAGGAAATCTCTAAAAACCAGTAGAGCTTTGAGGGAAACATCTGCTAATGGGCCAGCGACAAACTTTATGGATTCCTTGATCGTTTAACGCAGTAACTCAATGATGGTATCAAGAACAAAGACTGTTTTACGGGAAAAGTCCGAGTGTTGAGGTTTTACAGATACAGCCCCAAAGTGACCTTCCTGACCTCCCGTTTCTCTCACATTCCAAACTGTTTGGACAAACAAAGAACACACAAACTTTTGTCAACTTTGCTAAAAGGACTCAAAGACTTTTATAAAGTGTTCCAAAAGACAATTAATAATAGCTACTGTGCTATTAAAGCAATATCCTCAAGAGACAAAATATATCAATGTGTATTTTATGTCATTTATAAGCTTGCTGTGTTATTGGAATCTATGGTATTTTTGTAATCTTTTGAGGTATAATTTTCTCCTGTACAGGAGTACTAGACTTTTAGTATCATATGCATTAGGGTTGTCAAAAGACCCGGTACTTCGGTACCAAGTCGGTACTAAAAAGATGAAAACGTCACGGTACCAAGTTTCTTTAAGTCCCGGTGGTACCGAGGACCCGGTCAACCCGGTTCTTGCTGCGCGATCTGAAAGCTGCAGATGCGCTCTCTTCATAAAAGCACTGAGACGTGCGACATCAAACGGAGGAAATGCATCAAACTAATAAAAACACTTTAAAGACCGACACCCGGATCAAATGAAAGAGTTCAAGCAGGTAAGTTTCTATTTAATATTTAGATATTCTGTTATGAATATTATTCCATATTTTAATTTGAATGTCGGATTAAAATAAACTGCCGTTATAGCGGAGTTAATCCTTAGCATAAGCACGGCTAACGCTAATATAATGAGCATTAGAATGAAGTTTCTTTATTAAATATTTAATGCGCCTATAAACAACAGGAGGACATGATGGTATTTACTATTGTTACACACCAGAGGCTTTTAAATGAATTGTGAATCTAAAATATGCGTGTTGGAGAATGTACAAACAGTTAATAGTGTTTATGTCATATCAGTCCGTCAGAAAACAGTTCTGGCCTGGTTTTTTTTTTTTTTTGCTAGTTAGTTGCTAGTTGTTGTTGTTCTTGGCTGGATAACTAGCAGGTTTAGAAGCCCTTTAAAATTAAATATGTACACAGTTTGTATTAAATGAGTACAGTCAAATTTTATCTCCTGTATAGACTTTACAATGACTTCATGTTATTATCTAACATCAACTTACAGTGAGTGAACAATATATTTTTACAACATTAATTAATGTTTGTGAATGTTATTTAATACAAACACTTGATCATTCATGTTTGTTCATTGTGCATTAAATAATTTTAAAAGATTGAACTTTGATTGATTGATTGATTTTATGTATTTGTAAATTTTGAAATTAACCCTAAGAAGAAGAATTGCAATATATAACTATTGTTTATTTGATAGGTCATGTAAAGTGTTTTTAATATTACAGTTTCCATCTATTTGATATACACTTGTCTTAAAATATATAATCTTATCTAAATTTATTATAAAAGCTGAGGTTTGTTATTTACTGAAATGTTATATTTTAGCTGGAGTCAATGATCTAATGTTGTATTTGGTCAGACTCAGTCCACTGCTTTACTAATATTATATTTTCCTTTTACAGCTGCAGGAAGATCATGAAGCATCAGCAAACCCTAAAACAGACAGTTTACAGTTGTTTTTCAGCGGCAGCAGAAATATGACAAAAACGTTTGGGTGGAACTTGTTTACTTTTTTCCATACTTTTATTAATTGTGGAAAAATTTGAAATAATTTTAAATAAGCATAAAGAATGGCATTGGTTTTTGTGCAGTTTATTTTTGTTTAACTTTATTAATAAAAATGTGTTTTTTAATTAGCATATTTTTGTGTTTTGCTTTGGTACCGAAATTGGTACCGAGAACCGTGGATTTTCACTGGTATTGGTACCGAATACTGAAATTTTGGTACCGTGACAACCCTAATATGCATGATGTGTTATTTCTAATCTTTAATTTGAACCCTTTTTGTTTGTTTTAGCACGAAAGCTATTAAAGTATGTCAAATACCTGATATTTGGTTTCATATTAACGGTCAGGACAAATGCAAGAATTTGGTGTGCATGGGAATAATATTGAGTATAATAATGTGTGATTAACGTGTTAAAAGATATTTTCTTCATGTGACAACATAAATAGGCAGATAATGTATGCACAGGAAGAAGCCTTGTGGGGCAGGGCTTCAAGAACTATTTCATTGGAAGAGCATCGAGTGGGAGGGACCGAAATCTCCGGCCTAATACTGTCTCCCAGCTGCTGCTCTCACTCTCTCTGCTTGAAAATCGCACGCTGCTCCAAACGAGCTCCTAGCCTTAACATCTGGCCGAGTTTGAACATTGAACCAACACTTAGTCAAATCTCTGAAGAAACCCTTGAAAGTCTGAAGCTACGCGAAAGGAACTCAAGAGCGTCAAACAGCACCCAGAGCCAACCAACCAACAACCGAAGGGCATCCCCAGAGTGACGTCACGCGACGAGGACACGCGGGATTCCCTCGAGCCACACGGATCATTTCAACTTAAAAGCAAGTATCAAACAACCTCTAAAGTGGCTGAATCATGTGGTATTTATCTCTAAAGTAAAGACAATAGAGTTCTCCTCTTGATGATCGGCACGGGTAAAATCGTGTGGAAATAGCAAAACAGTGCTATATTTTGATCATTCTCAATTGCAACAATTCATTGCCTGTGTGTATGTATTTTGTTTTATGTTATTTAGCTTAGTTCATGTATTTTAGTAAGATAGCAAATAAACTCTTGTTTGATTTATAGAGAAGTGTTCTGTTGTGTAATATTCAAATCAGAACTTTGCCCAGATTACGTTACCTATGCTCATAACTGTCATAAGGTTATTTAAATAATTCTGTATTATTATATCGTGGCCACGAGAATAAACAGAATTTCTCAGATATACTGAAATCTAATAACTCGCTGGACGATTGTTAGATAAGGTATAAGTTGGACGATTTGATTAATATCAACTGATCATATCAATATCAGATCGTAAGATTCCCTAAAGCTAAAATAAAGCTTAAACCAAAGAGCTAAATTAAACAATGTATTGTTTATAAAAATATTACATGAATGAATCACTACATTTTATACAGTAATCTATATTTTAGAGGGGTCAAACGTAGTCACAACCAGGGTTTAAATTGGGCCGGGGCCGTCCGGGGCTGAGCCCCGGCACATTGACTCCAGGGCTCGACATTAACGCTTCATTAATGCCAGACAAGTAACATGATTAAAACACCACTAACCAAAAATAACTATCTTAACACCAAACGCAAGCTCTCGCTTCCGGCTTTGCTACTGTTCGGACGCTCTTGCTTATTGCTCTGCGCTTTGCTCCCTATTTTTGTTTTTTTTTCTCAGATCTCTCTAAGATTTTAACTTCAGCAGATCAGCACAGTGCTCAAACAACACATTTTTTGGAAAAAGAGGACTCTTTGCCTCCCACTGCCAGCAGTTTACATTCCGGAGACAGAAAAATACAGCTGTCTACATTCAAACAGACGAGAGAAAATGCCTCTAGTGGAATCTACTTGCTGCATGAACTGCCACAAAATTCTACAGAGGATTGCGGTTCTTGAAACAAAGTTACTTGCTGGACTTCCAAAACAGACGGAACATACAGCAGATGGTCACCACGGACCCCCTCAGCATACAGCCGGTGAGTCCTGTGAATCTAGTGAATCTCAACAGTTTATACCAAGTGTAGAGGAACAAGCCAAAACTGATCGACAGACTAATCGATGGCACAAACAGGGAGCGAGACCCAAAGGCCCTCGAGACATCAGATTGTCACGAGTATCTCGTATTGCTGCTGTAGCATCCTCTACCCCAGATACGGCTATGACAAGACTTGTACAACCCCCTATACATCTTGAAAACAGATTTGAAGCATTGATGAATGTGGATGAGGAATCCCAAAATTTGACAAAACTTGGATCGAATCAGCCAGCAGCTAACATTGCTACTAACCGGCGCTCAATGTCGAGCAGACAGCGGCATTCAGCTCAGAGCGCAGCCGAGCCCAGGACTCTGATAGTGGGTGACTCTATTATTAGAAACATCAGTAGCAGGACTACAACTAACTGCTGCTTTACTCAAGCAACCGTCTCTGATGTGAACAAGGAACTTCAGAACATTGTGATGAAGCACAAGACTGCAAATCGAGTCATCATCCATGTGGGGAAGAATGATATTCGGAAAGGGCAGTCAGAACTGCTTAAGCAAGATTTCAGTGAACTCTTTGAAACACTTCAAAGACTTGAAGTTCAGTCGTTCATCAGTGGACCACTCCCAGCAAGGGGAACTAACATGTTTTCACGGTTGCTTGGGCTGAATACATGGCTACAAAGAACCTGCAGTACAAAAGGAGTCAACTTCATCGACAACTTCAATATTTTCTGGGGCCACAGACAACTGTTTAAACTGGATGGCCTCCACCCAAACAAACTTGGTACAAGAGTGGTAAAGGACAATTTCTTTTTCTCCCTCCGTCATCCTTCGGTGGTGTGTGCCAATCCACTCACACACTCACCTGAACAGAATATGAGTGACCACAGGACTTCATATCAGCTTCCGAGTCATCATGTGGTTGAAGAATCCCACAAGGACACTGATAACGCCACGCAGCCAAAACAAGCACTGCTCATGGACATCCCGGCTGAGCCCCGCCCACAGAGCTCATCACATGCAGACTGTGACGTATTACAACAGCTCCAAGACTCAACACCCAAGGACGACTTTCTGGAAAACAGCCTGGGAAGCCAGGACAACACATCACAGTCACCGGAAACACCAGAGCTAGAGCGACGCTCACCAGATACACTATCCCTCTCTCCAGCATCTCCACTTCTAAGCTTTTCACAGAAAATGGAGGAACTGGTGTATGCTGGGACCAAACTCTCTGCAAGCCCCCAGATATCAACAAAAAAACGGCGGGCCCCCCAACCACCAAAGACTGCAGGCCCAGCTCTCCCTCCTCCTGTGAGAGCTCTCCGACCGCTGCCTCAACGCCAGGGCCCAAACCCTCCTCCATCGGCTGTAGGTTGTAAAGAATTTAATCTTTTACATTGTTTAATTTTAGCTCTTTTGTTTTAAGCTTTATTTTGAATTTCAGCTTTAGGGAATCTTAAAATTCTAGATTAGTATGATCAATTGATATTAATCAAAACGTCCAATTTATACCTTGTTTAACACTCGTCCCGCGAGTCGTTAAGTTTCAGTATATTCTGAGAAATTCTGTTTATTTTCATGGCCACGCTATAATAATACAGAATTATTTAAGTACCTTTATGACAGTTATGAGCATAGGTAACGTTATCTTGGCAAAGCTTGATTGGAAAATTACACACCAAAACACAGAACACTTCTCTATGAATCAAACAAGAGTTTATTTACTATCTTACTAACATACATGAACTAAGCTAAATAACACAAACACAAAATACATACACACAGGCAATGACTTGTTGCAATTGAGAATGATTAAAATATAGCACTGTTTTACACGATTTTACTCGTGTCGATCATCAAATGGAGAACTCTCTTAATTTTACTTTAGAGATAGATGCCCCACGATTCAGCAGAATAAAGGTTGTTTGATTACTTGCTTTTAAGTTGAAATGACGCTGATGGCTCGAGGGAACCCCGCGTGTCGTTGCGTGACTTCACTCTGGGGATGTCCTTCTGTTGTTGCTTGGTTGCTCGGTGTTGTTTGATGCTCGAAGTTCTTTTCGCGTAGCTTCAGGCTTTCGAGGGTTTCTTCAGAGATTTGACTGAGTGTTGGCTCAGTGTTCGAGACTCGGCCTAGATGTTAAGGCTAAGAGCAGCTCCAAGAAGCCCGATTTTCAAGCAGAGCAGAGAGAGAGAGCAGAGAGCGGGGATCCGCTTTTTAAAGGGACTGACGTCAGAGGCCTTCCGTTCAACCCCCAGAGGCTTCCACCAACCAGGTTGTCCCTCTGGACGGAGGTCCACCTACACGGCTCATTTTCCATGCAGTAAATTTATCTGCTTAGTTATTTTGTCACATGAAGAAAATATCTTTTAACACGTTCTAATCACACATTATTATACTCAATATTAACTTCCCATGCACACCAAATTCTTGCATTTGTCCTGACCGTTAATATGAAACCAAATATAAGGTATTTGACATACATTAACAGCTTTCATGCTAAACTAACTCAAAAGGGTTCTATTTAAAGATTAGAAATAACACATCATGCATATACTACTAGCAGGTCTAGTAGTTCTTGCATAGGAGAAAATTATACCTCAAAAGATTATAAAAACATACCATTGATTACAATGACACAGCAAGCTTATAAATGACATAAAATACACATTGATATATTTTGTAAAATATATTGTATATATTGCTTTTGATAACAGCAACAGGTATTAATTGTCTTTTGGAACACTTTATAAAAGTTTGAGTCTTTGTTCGGTTAAAGAAATGAAAGGCACATATCCTTGCAATGTCCTGGGAGGATGGGAGGTCATAAAGTCACTTTGGGGCTATATCTGTAAAATCTCAACACTCGGACTCTTCCATAAAACAGTCTTTTTCTTGATACCATCATTGAGTTACTGCTTTAAGGATCATCCCAGAGCAAGTCCAGACCTAGTGGTCCTCGTTCCATCCTGGTTAAATGATGGTTAAGTGATAAGAAACAAGTGAAGTCCTGTTTTAACCACATTCACGATGCTCTCCTCCAATTCCTCCTTGTTTTAACAAAGTCTCTTCAGATAACAAGGTTTTATGGCAGGAAATCTGAATTCAGGAATGTGCTCGCCATTATGTTCAGATGTGTGTGCGTTCTACCTTCCCCAAGGTCTTACACATCCCCCTTTTGCTCGGTGAGGTTCCCATTGCGAACGTCGGCGGGCACTGGAACAAGAAGCAGGGAGAACAGGCACACACAAGACACAAACAACATCTCCATCACTGACTGAATCCTGGTGTAGGGTAATTTGGGAAAGAACAGGTTAGGAACTTGAGAAGATGTAGGGGTGCATTCTTTAGGATTACCGGCAATTGAGTCATTCCGATTGGTTTAATTGTCAGGGGTTCGACGAGGCGGTATAGGCATGATCTCAAGCAGGTTGGTTGAGTTCTCAGGTTCGGGTTCTTGGTCGGTTTTATCACGTCGGAAAATGCGTGGGACGCCTGACGTGCATTTGTTGAAAGACTCTTGAACGGCGTTCACTCGCTTGTGTAGGAGGAAGGCCAGTGTCAATGTCACAACGTACCCTACAATAGTAGAGATGCAAAGCGCTGTGTCAGCGGCAGACCAAGACCGAATAATAGGCGCGTCAGCGGGCGGAAGGCGAGCGATAGCTTCTAAAGCTGTATCAACAGGAGTCAAGTCAATAAGTTGCGTTCCTTCCTCCTTGATCCTTTCTTCCAGTTCTGGAATCGAGGATGAAGGAGTGCTGTTTGAAGAAGGGCGAGATTTCGATTTCAGCCTGATACTCGTCGTCGGTAAGGTGATACGATGCTAACTCGTCGATATGGAGGATCGAACCCTTAGAGACAGTGATCCATAAAGTTTGGTTGGGCAAGGTAATGCATGTGGCTGTGTCGTGTTGATCGTCTGTGAGGGTAGCTGTTCGTGCTGGGGTGTTGACCAGCCATCGGTTTCCGATGATTTCGGCTTGCGTTACTCGACTTGAGAACGTGGTGTAGCTTCGGCGGGGCAGCTAATATCGGGTCTAATGGATTCTAGGCCGCAGATGCCCTCAGTATTATCGCGTACGAAATGTTTACTCGGGCAAAGGAAGTGAATGTCCTTCGTGCGCGTACACATCCTTAGGTTTGGGGCCAAGTACAACTGCTCGTTGTTATCGTGATACTCAGTCATTTAGTGTGTGATCTTCAGTCATTTAGTGTGTGATCCTCAGTCATTTAGTGTGTGATTCTCAGTCATTTAGTGTATGATCCTCAGTCATCCTCAGTCATTTAGTGTGTGATCCCCAGTCATTTAGTGTATGATCCTCAGCTTTTCTTCTCTAACTATTTACAAAGTCAGCAAGTTTGTTCAGAATTGAAGCCTTTAGTACAAAGGTGTCAAACTCATTTTCACTGAGGGCAGGGGTGGACTGGGACAAAATTTCAGGCCGGGAAATCTCACACGCATCCAGGCCATCCCATACACCCACAACAAATTTTAAAACCACAGACAACAATATTTTTTGTATGGCCATCATCATCATCACATAAAAGTTTAAATCCCTAGGCTGGGGCCGCGCAAAATAATTAAAGGTCACAGGAAGTCGGCTACATTTATTTTAATGTGGGTATTTTGAAATATCAGGCTGTAAATAAATTCATACTCCTCCAAGCAGAAACAAGTAGTTCACACCAAACTTTGTCAACATGATGCCAAGATACTGAAGATGCTAAATTGCTAACGGATTTAGGATACCTTGAACGGTGTATTAATGGCGATTTATTAAAGTTACAGTAAAAAAGAGAGCAGTCATTTTATATCTTTAAAGTGCAGCTTCCAAACACTTCAAAACTTTTTACATACATAGAGCAAGTCATTCTGAAGAAGTATGGTTAGTTTCATGACTTTACAAAAGGTCTATGAATAACAGAAAATAAAAAAATCTATCAGACATCTGATGTGTTTGCACTATGGTGTGTGTGGGGGTGGATGGGTGTTTCTCTGTCTGTGTGTGTGTGTGTGTGTGTTGTGTGTGTTGAGTGTGGAAGTGAGGAGCTGGGTGAGGGGGTGGGTGAGGGAGAGAGAGAGAGAGAGAGACAGACAGAGACACTTAAACATCTTTTTAACCACAAGAAATAAAGATCAATCAGTATTTATTTATTTATTTAATTTATTTATTGCATTACAGCTTAAGAATTCTCTAAGGCCTTATCCTATTCTGCCGTTTTAGGGACAAAATAAATCCTAGAACCAGTTAATTTGTAAGGCACTGACAACATAATTTTATATAATTAGGTTAATAATAATATTAATTACAACATAAAAAATATATATTTTAAATCTTACACGTGGACTTATACATTTTTGTGCTGCAAATAATAATTTGAAACTCATTTGATACTGACCTATGACATCCTGTGAAATGACATCTGAACTTACATCATCTCATGGATGTAACAGTAAAACAGTTCAGCTCACAGATGAAGACTAAGATGAAATGCAGGCAAAACTATTTCACAAATGCTTATAGATCATTAAAATAATTATTAAAAATGGTAATAGATCATAAAAAGTGTTGGCAAAAATTTACAATAAGGTCTCTTTGGTTAACATTATGTAATGCATTAACTAACATGAACTAACAATGAACAATCTATGTTTAGATCATTTATTAATATTTTAATGTTAGTTAATACTAACATTAAAAAATATTAATTTTATGTTAATTCACATATATAAACTAATGATCAGATACAACTTTAAATTTTAAATTTTAGATTTTTCTTATGTTGTAATTAACATAATTATTAACCTAATTATATAAAACTATGTTGTCAGTGCCCTACAAATTAACTGGTTCTTGGATTTTTTTTTTTTTTTGTCTCTAAGACTGACAGAAAAAGATAAGGCCTAGGAGATTTCTTAAGCTATAATGCAAAAAATAAAAAAAATAAAAAATTACATAAAATAAAATGAATAATTAAATAAATAAATACTGATTTATTTTCTTGAGCTTCCCTCTTTGAAAGACCAGCAGCCGCCACTGATATATATATATATAAAACATTAGTTAATGCATTGACGAACATGAACTAAAAAGGAACAATATATTTTAAAATAATTTATTAATCTTATTTAATGTTAGTTAATACTAACATTAAAAATATTATTTTTATGTTAATTCACAGTACATAAACTAATGTTAAGATACAACTTTATATTTTAATAATGTATTAATATTTTTTTTTACTTAACATTAATTAACATTAATACATTTTATATAATTATTGTTCATGTTAACTAGAATAGTTAAATAATATCGTTTTTAACATTAATTTATTCGAAACTAACCAACTAAGTATGAACAACCATTGTTTTACTATATTTCTTAAGAAAACAAATTCTAAAAAATAAAGTAAAAAAATCTTTATGTTAGTTCATGGTACAGTAACTGATGTACATTAACCAGACATTTTAATTAATAATGTAGTAGTCAATTTTGAACATATCATTAACCAAGATTCATAAGTGCTATAAAAATATTGTTCATGTTAACTTACATAATGTTAAAAACTAAAAACTTATTGAAAAGTGGTACAAAAGTTTTATGTTGTTCTTTGTGTGTGTGCGAGTGAGTGAGTGTGAGAGAGGATAGAGAGAGACTAAAATTAATAAAAGCTATATAAATATTGTTCATATGAATTAATATAGTTAATGTTAATATCTGAAACCTTATTGAAAGTGTTACCAAAGTTTTATATATTGTTGTGTGCATATGTGTGTGTGTGTATGTGTCTTTCACAGTATTGACAGTTTGGATTAACCCTTTAGTTGCTGTATCCCTAAAAAACAGACTGCCAGAGGGTTACTGTAAATGCATGTGCCAGCTGTGCCCCTTTTTCGTGATGCCACCAGGATGGCGGTTGCACTGACGGCTTGGGCCCGCCATCGCTGCTTGCAGCTATATTTAGGGCCCAAGCCAGTAAGGCGCAGGGCCCTCTTGTTTTTCTAAGGATTATTATTATTATTTTTTTTTTTTTTTCAAGGTTTTGGGGGGTTTTGGGGCCCTTAACATACACGAAAACTCTTGAAAATTGGCACACACGTTGGAATCCGCGGCCATTAGGACGCCGCAGAGGCTGGGACCCGGGCGTGGCACAGGGGCTCTACGGCGCCCCTTGGAACACAGTCAGAAAACTTGATGTATAGCTCACACATACTTGCACGTATTCATATGAAACTCGGTACACATATAGATCTCATTGAGCCAACAACTTTCACACTGCATGTCATTGGCTCCGCCCAACAGGAAGTCGGCTATTTAGGGCTGTTTAAAAAGCGCATGCTCTGGAATTTGATATACTCCTCTGAGGATTACCAACCGATTGCCACCAAACTCGGAGAACATGATCTCAAGACATTGGGGACGCAAAATTGCCAGGATATTTTTGATATCTCGAACGGTTTGCCCGAGGCGAGGCGATGAATTTATGGCGAAAAATGAGAGACAGGAAGCGTCTAATAACATCCACATACATTGTCTGATTTTGATCAAACTTCAGGGTTTTGTTCGTTGTATGATGCCGAGCGAATAGATGTGACTATTAGGAGTCAAAGTTATAGCGCCACCAACTGGCAGTAGGAAGAGTGTCATTTTCAAAATGCTTTAAATTCAGCATCTTATTTTTAATCGATTTGCTTCAAACTTCATCAGAATAATGTCAAAACACGGCCGATGTAAAACTGTGAAGGGAATATTGATATATAAAATACTGTTGCCATGGCAACGTGTCAAACTTGAAAATTTGTTTCTGGTGATTTTGAAGCAGATAACATGTTTAGAATGTCATGAAACTCAACACACATATGAGTATTAATGGTAGTTAGACACTGGAAAAAGCTCATAAACGGGCGTGAAAGAGGCACTCTATAGCGCCACCTTTTGTCAAAAATGGGGGGGTTAGTTTTAGCTACAGACACCAAACTCGGTACATAAATTGTTCTAATCAAGCCGGACAAGCCGGCTATCTTTTTTTTTAATGTCATTTTCGGGGAATATCAAGCTGTAAATAAATTCTTACTCCTCCAAGCAGAAACAAGTAGTTCACACCAAAACTTTGTCAACATGATGCCAATATACTGAAGATGCTAAATTGCTAACGGATTTAGGATATCTTGAACGGTGTATTAATGGCGATTTATTAAAGTTACAGTAAAAAAGAGCAGTTATTTTCTTATATCTTTAAAGTGCAGCTTCCAAACACTTCAAAACTTTTTACATACATAGAGCAAGTCATTCTGAAGAAGTATGGTTAGTTTCATGACTTTACAAAAGGTCTATGAATAACAGAAAATTAATAAACTATCAAGACATTTGATCACACTGGCTCTGTGTATGTGGGGGGATGGGTGAGTCTGTGTGTTAAGTGTGAGTGTGAGGAGGTGGGTGAGAGAGACAGACAGAGAGAGACACAGAGAGAGAGAGAGAGAGAGAGAGAGACTTTTAAACATCTCTTTAATCACTAGAAAAAAATCAATCAGTATTTATTTATTTAATTATTCTTTTTTTTTTTTTTTTTTTGCATTATAGCTTAAGAAATCTCCTACGCCTTATCTTTATCTGTCAGTCTTAGGGACACAAATAAATAAAAATCCAAGAACCAGTTAATTTGTAGGGCACTGACAACATAGTTTTATATAATAAGGTTAATAATTATGTTAATTACAACATACATTTTTTGGTGTTTTATGAAAAATCATAAATCATAAAAAGATAAAATCATAAAAATCATAAAATCATAAAAGATTTTATGTTAATGTTTTTACTTAACATTAATTAACATTAATACATTTGAGATAATTATTGTTCATGTTAACTAGTATAGTTCAATAATATCATTTTTTTAACATTAATTTATTCGAAACTAACCAACTAAGTATGAACAACCATTGTTTTACTATATTTCTTAAGAAAACAAATTCTAAAAAATAAAGTAAACAAATCTTTGTTAGTTCATGGTACAGTAACTGATGTACATTAACCAGAAACTTTAATTAATTTTAATGTAGTAGTCAATTTTGGTTCAACATTGGGCTATCATTTTGGGTAACCAAGAATCATAAGTGCTATAAAAAATATTGGGTAACACTTCATAATAACTGCACGCTATGAATCATTAGGTAAGCATTAGTTTTTAATAGTTCCTTTAGTTCATCCTTTATTAAGCATTGTCCCAACATTAATAGTCATTAGTAAGCAGTTTATAAATACAGCTATAAATGCCTTGCTCTTTATTTATTAGGCATATCTATTACAAAGGAGATTTAAAGGCTCAGTTATCTTCCTAACAGAAAAATAAACAACACAACACAGAGGGATAGAGAACTCAGAAATATTTTTTCAAGATGCAAATAATGAAACTGTACACTTGAATATTTACTTTAATTTATTTTTTTCAATGAAATTGCAGAGGTTTATTTTTCATTTTTTATCAAGTGTACAGTCACCTTGCATCTTGAAAAAATATTTATGTGTTCTGTATCCCTCTGTGTTGTGTTTGTTTAACTTTTCTTTTTGGGAGATAAATGAGCTTTTAAATCTCCTTTGTCAATGCTTTATAAATATAAATAGTCCTCACTTTAGATGAGCTCACACAAATAGATGGCTGGCAACTACTAAATGTTTTATAACTACCTGACTTAATCATGAATTAAAGCAGGAATATGTGTTAATAAAGCATTTATTAACACATTGAGCAATTATTATGATGTGTCTAAATAATAAGATTTATAAATGTACATTTAAATAGTTTATTAATCATTTACTTACACTTTCTAAATGATCTTATGAACCACTCACAATAATATATACGTACTGATGTTAATTAATATAGTTAATGTTAAAAACTGAAACCTTATTGTAAAGTGTTACTAAAGTTTTATATATTGTTCTGTCAGTGACGGCTCCAGGATTTTTTTGTTGGGGGTGCTACGGGGGGGGGGCTTAACAGTTCAGAGGGGGTGATAAAAAACTAATTAAATTGAGAGAACATAATGAACGCCTAACTTTAGCTATCGTATTTTTTTTATATACAGCAGCTTCGAAAAAGGCATATTTAACTTTTTTCCTGTGGTATTAAACTTCACATATGCCACTGTTATTAGTAATATAACTTCTAATGCCAACTGCCAAATATGACACTTACAAAGTAATATAATTTATGAATATAGAAAAGAAAGAAATTTGGGATTTTTTCTTTTTTCATTGTTTTCTTTTATTTATTTATTTATTTATTTATTTATTTAAGTTATCTTTATTTTTTTACACATATCTAGTCATTTTTTTCTGACCATCAAGTGTCAGTCAATCAATGCCAACTGTTAGGAAAACATGGTAAATTCTAACCATTTACAATAGATAGTGCCGACAATTCATACAACTATTTCCACACGGGCACACATTGTGGGAGATAACCTCCCCGTGCTGATTTGCATCATATCATGTGTAGATGATAGCCAGAGATAGGCCATTGTAAAAAGCTTCAAAAATTGGCAATATTAAGAGGATTTAGCATTTCCAATTAATGTAGGCCTGTTACATTCTTCTTATTATTAGGCCTATTATTATTATTAGATTACTTTTATTATTAAATTACATGAAATTATTTGCCCCGCAATAATTTCATAGCTCATCACCGCATGATGCGCTGTGAGAATAATAAAATAGGCTAGCTTACTCCTCATTGAAAATGTTTTTAAAAACTTTTTTTAAAACAGGTCTATTAATTTATACAATGAATTATAGGCCTATAATTATAACACTGCACTCATCAATGAAAATTCAGAGCAGCTTTATTTCATGCACCGATTTTCAAAAACAACCTGTTTAACGCGAACTACATTTCTTCTCATGTTTTTTACTATACGAGCCACAAGATAAATATTAAGGGAATAATTTGAGACAGTTATATACCGTTATCAGCATATGTTAAAATAGATTCGTCTCTCGTTGTCTCAGAGAGAATATGCTCCATTAATGCAGCGTTAGCCGTCAGTTTTTTTACTTTCACTTTCTCTATAGTGAATTGACTGACGTTCACCGTCTTGCGCAAAGAATTGCTTGACCCCTCCCCATATTACCAATTGTTTATAGGCCACATATTTTTTAGGTTTTTAATATTTATTTTTCAATGTTAATGAGAGTGACACCGAGAGTTAAAAAACAGGAAAATCATTTGGAAATCCTTGGGGGGGGGGGGGGCTAACAAAGTTCGTGATGGGCTATAGCCCTGTCAGGACCCGCCCTAGTGCCACCACTGTGTTCTGTGTGTGTTTCACAGAGTTGATGGTTTGGATTAACCCTTTAATTGCCGTATCCCTTAAAACCAGACTGCCAGAGGGTTACTGTAGTGCATGTGCCCGCTGGGCACGGTTGTTTGTTGCCACCGGGGTGGCGTTTGCACTGACAGCTTGGGCCCGCCATTGCTGCTTGCAGCTATATTTAGGGCCCAAGCCAGTAAGGCGCAGGGCCCTATTGATTTCCAAAGGATTATTATTTTTAGGGCCCAAGCCAGTAAGGCGCAGGGCCCTCTTGTTCTTCTAAGGATTATTATTATTTTTTTATTTTTTTTTTTTCTTTCAAACTTCCGGGGGTTTTTAGGGGCCTTAACGTGCTCAAAAACTCTTGAAAATTTGCACACACGTTGGAATCCGCGGCCAACAGGACGCCGCAGAGGCTGGGACCCGGGCGTGGCACAGGGGCTCTATGGCGCCCCCTGGAGCACAGTCTGAAAACTTGATGTATAGCTCACACATACTTGCACGTATTCATATGAAACTCGGTACACATATAGATCTCATTGAGCCGAACAACTTTCACACTGCATGTCATAGGCTCCGCCCAACAGGAAGTCGGCTATTTAGGGCTGTTTAAAAAGCGCATGCTCTGGAATTTGATATACTCCTCTGAGGATTACCACCCGATTGCCACCAAACTAGGTGAACATGATCTCAAGACATTGGGGACGCAAAATTGCCAGGATATTTTTGATATCTCGAACGGTTTGCCCGTGGCGAGGCAATGAATTTATGGCGAAAAATGAGAGACAGGAAGCGTCTAATAACATCCACATATATTGTCTGATTTTGATCAAACTTCAGGGTTTTGTTCGTTGTATGATGCCGAGCGCATAGATGTGACTATTAGGAGTCAAAGTTATAGCGCCACCAACTGGCAGCAGGAAGTGTGTCATTTTCAAAATGCTTTGAATTCAGCATCTTATTTTTAATCGATTTGGTTCAAACTTCATCAGAATAATGTCAAAACACGGCCGATGTAAAACTGTGAAGGGAATATTGATATCTAAAATACTGTTGCCATGGCAACGTGTCAAACTTGAAAATTTGTTTCTGGTGATTTTGAAGCAGATAACATGTTTAGAATGTCATGAAACTCAACACACATATGAGTATTAATGTTAGTTAGACACTGGAAAAAGCTCATAAACGGGCGTGGAAGAGGCACTCTATAGCGCCACCTTTTGTCAAAAATGGGGGGGTTAGTTTTAGCTAAATACACCAAATTTGGTACATAAATTGTTCTAATCAAGCCGGACAACTTTCTAATTTACACTCATTAGCTACGACCAACAGGAAGCTGGCTATCTTTTTTTTAATGTCATTTTCGGGGAATATCAAGCTGTAAATAAATTCATACTCCTCCAAGCAGAAACAAGTAGTTCACACCAAACTTTGTCAACATGATGCCAATATACTGTAGATGCTAAATTGCTAACGGATTTAGGATATCTTGAACGGTGTATTAATGGCGATTTGTTAAAGTTACAGTAAAAAAGAGAGCAGTTCTTTTCTTATCTTTAAAGTGCAGCTTCCAAACACTTCAAAACTTTTTACATACATAGAACAAGTCATTCTGAAGAAGTATGATTAGTTTCATGACTTTACAAAAGGTCTATGAATAACAGAAAATTAATAAACTATCAAGACATTTGATCACACTGGCTCTGTGTATGTGGGGGGATGGGTGAGTCTGTGTGTTAAGTGTGAGTGTGAGGAGGTGGGTGAGAGAGACAGACAGAGAGAGAGACACAGAGAGAGAGAGAGAGAGAGAGAGAGACTTTTAAACATCTCTTTAATCACTAGAAAAATATCAATCAGTATTTATTTATTTAATTATACGTTTTATTTTATTTTATTTATTTATTTATTTAATTATTCATTTTATTTTTTTTATTTTTTTTATTTTTTATTTTTTGCATTATAGCTTAAGAAATCTCCTAGGCCTTATCTTTTTCTGTCAGTCTTAGGGACAAAAAAATATAAAAATCCAAGAACCAGTTAATTTGTAGGGCACTGACAACATAGTTTTATATAATTAAGTTAATAATTTATTCACCACACATATAATATTTTTTATTTAATTTTTGGTTAATTATATAATAAGGTAATAATTATGTTAATTTACAACATAACATTTTTTGTGTTTTATGAAAATCATAAATCATAAAAGAAAAATCATAAAAATCATAAAGATTTGAAAATCATAAAAAAAAAAAAAAAATAAAAGATTTTATGTTAATTTTTTTACTTAACATTAATTACAATTAATTACATTTTAGATAATTATTGTTCATGTTAACTAGTATAGTTCAATAATATCATTTTTTTAACATTAATTTATTCGAACTAACCAACTAAGTATGAACAACCATTGTTTTACTATATTTCTTAAGAAAACAAATTCTAAAAAATAAAGTAAACAAATCTTGTTAGTTCATGGTACAGTAACTGATGTACATTAACCAGAATCTTTTAATTAATAATGTAGTAGTCAATTTTGAAACATCATCAACAAGAATCATAAGTGCTATAAAAATATTGGGGTAACACCTTCATAATAACTGCACGCTCATGAATATTAGGTAAGCATTAGTAAATAGTTAGTTCATCCTTTATTAAGCATTTCCTTGTCCCAACATTAATTAGTCATTATAAAGTAGTTTATAAATACAGCTATAAATGCCTTGTTCTTTATTTATTAGGCAATATCTATTACAAAGGAGATTAAAGGCTCAGTTATCTCCCTAACAGAACAAATAAACAAACACAACACAGAGGGATAGAGAACTCAGAAATATTTTTTTTTCAAGGATGCAAATAATGAAACTGTACACTGAATATTACTTTAATTTAATTTTTTTCAATGAAATTGCAGAGGTTTATTTTTCATTTTTTATTTTTTATTATCAAGTTACAGTCACCTTGCATCTTGAAAAAAATATTTATGTGTTCTGTATCCCTCTGTTGTTGTGTTTTGTTAACTTTCTCTTTTTGGGAGATAATGAAGCTTTTAAATCTCCTTTAAAATGCTTGTTATTTTATAAGTATAAATAGTCCTCACTTTAAGATGACTCACACAAATAGATGAGGCTGGCAACTACAATTGTTTTATAACTACCTGACTTAATCATGAATGAAAGCAGGAATAATGTGTTAATCAAAGCATTTATTAACACATTTTTGAACAAACCATATTATGATGTGTCTAAATAAATAAGATTTATAAATGTACATTTAAAATAGTTTATTAATCATTTACTTACACTTTCTAACTGATTATTTCTTATATATTTTTTGATACCGCAAAACACCTCACAATAATATATACGTACAGATGTTAATTAATATAGTTAATGTTAAAAACCTGAACACCTTATTGTAAAGATTACTAAAGTTTTATATATTGTTCTGATCATGGCGGCGCCAGGATTTTTTTGTTGGGGGCTAAGGGGGGCTTAACAGTTCAGAGGGGGTGATCAAAAACTAATTAAATGGAGAGAAAATAATGAACGCCTAACTTAGCTATCTGTAAGTTTAAACTTATATACAGCATCTTCGAAAAAGCATCTTATGACTGTTTTTCCTGTGTATTAAACATCCACATATGCCACTGTATTAGTAATATAACTTCTAATGCCAACTGCCAAATATGCACTTACAAAGTAATATAATTTATGAAATATAGTAAAGAAAGAAATTTGGATTTTTTTTCTTTTTTCATTGTTTTCTTTTATTTATTTATTAAGTTATCTTTTATTATTTCACATATCAGTCATTTTTTTCTGACCATCAAGTGTCAGTCAATCAATGCCAACTGTTAGGAAAACATGGTAAATTCTAACCATTTACAATAGATAGTGCCGACAATTCATACAACTATTTCCACACGGGCACACATTGCGGGAGATAACCTCCCCGTGCTGATTTGCATCGTATCATGTGTAGATGATAGCCAGAGATAGGCCATTGTAAAAAGCTTCAAAAATTGGCAATATTAAGAGGATTTAGCATTTCCAATTAATGTAGGCCTGTTACATTCTTCTTATTATTAGGCCTATTATTATTATTAGATTACTTTTATTATTAAATTACATGAAATTATTTGCCCCGCAATAATTTCATAGCTCATCACCGCATGATGCGCTGTGAGAATAATAAAATAGGCTAGCTTACTCCTCATTGAAAATGTTTTTAAAAACTTTTTTTAAAACAGGTCTATTAATTTATACACAATGATTTATAGGCCTATAATAAAACACTGCAGTCATCAATGAAAATTCAGAGCAGCTTTATTTCATGCACCGATTTTCAAAAACAACCTGTTTAACGCAAACTACATTTCTTCTCATGTTTTTTACTATACGAGCCACAAGAGAAATATTAAGGGAATAATTTGAGACAGTTATATACCGTTATCAGCATATGTTAAAATAGATTCGTCTCTCGTTGTCTCAGAGAGAATATGCGCCATTAATGCAGCGTTAGCCGTCAGTTTTTTTACTTTCACTTTCTCTATAGTGAATTGACTGACGTTCACCGTCTTGCGCAAAGAATTGCTTGACCCCTCCCCATATTACCAATTGTTTATAGGCCACATATTTTTTAGGTTTTTAATATTTATTTTTCAATGTTAATGAGAGTGACACCGAGAGTTAAAAAACAGGAAAATCATTTAGAAATCCTTGGGGGGGGTGCTGTGCCGTGGCTAAGCAAGTTCGTGATGGGGCTATAGCCCTGTCAGGACCCGCCCTAGTGCCACCACTGTGTTCTGTGTGTGTTTCACAGAGTTGATGGTTTGGATTAACCCTTTAATTGCCGTATCCCTTAAAACCAGACTGCCAGAGGGTTACTGTAATGCATGTGCCGCTGGGCACGGTTGTTTGTTGCCACCGGGTGGCGTTTGCACTGACGCTTGGGCCCGCCATCGCTGCTTGCAGCTATATTGAATCATTGTTCCCCTAAGTATTTTTTTTTTTTTTTCAACCTTCCAGGGTTTTTGGGTGCCCTAACATGCTCAAAAACTCATGAAAATTTACACACACATTGGAATCTGCGGCCATTTGGACGCAGCAGAGGCTGGGACCCGGGCGTGTCACAGGGCTCTACGGCGCCCCCTGGAGCACAGTCTGAAAACTTGATGTATAGCTCACACATACTTGCACATATTCATATGAAACTCGGTACACATATAGATCTCATTGAGCTGAACAACTTTCATCCTGCATTTCATAGGCTCTGCCCAACAGGAAGTCGGCTATTTAGGGCTGTTTAAAAAGCGCATGCTCTGGATTTGATATACTCCTCTGAGGATTACCACCCGATTGCCACCAAACTCGGAGAACATGATCTCAAGACATTGGGGACGCAAAATTGCCAGGATATTTTTGATATCTCGAACGGTTTGCCCGTGGCGAGGCGATGAATTTATGGCGAAAAATGAGAGACAGGAAGCGTCTAATAACATCCACATACATTGTCTGATTTTGATCAAACTTCAGGGTTTTGTTCGTTGTATGATGCCGAGCGCATAGATGTGACTATTAGGAGTCAAAGTTATAGCGCCACCAACTGGCAGCAGGAAGTGTGTCATTTTCAAAATGCTTTGAATTCAGCATCTATTTTTTAATCGATTTGCTTCAAACTTCATCAGAATAATGTCAAAACACGGCCGATGTAAAACTGTGAAGGGAATATTGATATCTAAAATACTGTTGCCATGGCAACGTGTCAAACTTGAAAATTTGTTTCTGGTGATTTTGAAGCAGATAACATGTTTAGAATGTCATGAAACTCAACACACATATGAGTATTAATGGTACTTAGACACTGGAAAAAGCTCATAAACGGGCGTGGAAGAGGCACTCTATAGCGCCACCTTTTGTCAAAAATGGGGGGGTTAGTTTTAGCTAAATACACCAAACTTGGTACATAAATTGTTCTAATCAAGCCGGACAACTTTCTAATTTACACTCATTAGCTACGACCAACAGGAAGCCGGCTATCTTTTTTTTAATGTAATTTTCGGGGAATATCAAGCTGTAAATAAATTCATACTCCTCCAAGCAGAAACAAGTAGTTCACACCAAACTTTGTCAACATGATGCCAATATACTGAAGATGCTAAATTGCTAACGGATTTAGGATATCTTGAACGGTGTATTAATGGCGATTTGTTAAAGTTACAGTAAAAAAGAGAGCAGTTATTTTCTTATATCTTTAAAGTGCAGCTTCCAAACACTTCAAAACTTTTTACATACATAGAACAAGTCATTCTGAAGAAGTATGGTTAGTTTCATGACTTTACAAAAGGTCTATGAATAACAGAAAATTAATAAACTATCAAGACATTTGATCACACTGGCTCTGTGTATGTGGGGGGATGGGTGAGTATGTGTGTTAAGTGTGAGTGTGAGGAGGTGGGTGAGAGAGACAGACAGAGAGAGAGACACAGAGAGAGAGAGAGACTTTTAAACATCTCTTTAATCACTAGAAAAAAATCAATCAGTATTTATTTATTTAATTATACGTTTTATTTTATTTTATTTATTTATTTTTAATTATTCATTTTATTTTATTTATTTTTTTTTTTTTTTTTTTGCATTATAGCTTAAGAAATCTCCTAGGCCTTATCTTTTTCTGTCATCTTAGGGACACAAATTAAAAAATCCAAGAACCATTTATTAGTAGCACTGACAACATAATTTTATATAATAAGGTTAATAATTATGTTAATTACAACATACATTTTTTGTGTTTTATGAAAAATCATAAATCATAAAAAGATAAAATCATAAAAATCATAAAAGATTTTATGTTAATGTTTTTACTTAACATTAATTAACATTAATACATTTTAGATAATTATTGTTCATGTTAACTAGTATAGTTCAATAATATCATTTTTTTAACATTAATTTTTTCGAAACTAACCAACTAAGTATGAACAACCATTGTTTTACTATATTTCTTAAGAAAACAAATTTAAAAAATAAAGTAAACAAATCTTTGTTAGTTCATGGTACAGTAACTGATGTACATTAACCAGAAACTTTAATTAATAATGTAGTAGTCAATTTTGAACATATCATTAACCAAGAATCATAAGTGCTATAAAAATATTGGGTACACTTCATAATAACTGCACGCTATGAATCATTAGGTAAGCATTAGTAAATAGTTAGTTCATCCTTTATTAAGCATTGTCCCAACATTAATAGTCATTAGAAAGCAGTTTATAAATACAGCTATAAATGCCTTGTTCTTTATTTATTAGGCATATCTATTACAAAGGAGATTTAAAGGCTCAGTTATCTTCCTAACAGAAAAATAAACACAAACACAACACAGAGGGATAGAGAACTCAGAAATATTTTTTCAAGATGCAAATAATGAAACTGTACACTTGAATATTTACTTTAATTTATTTTTTTCAATGAAATTGCAGAGGTTTATTTTTCATTTTTTATCAAGTGTACAGTCACCTTGCATCTTGAAAAAATATTTATGTGTTCTGTATCCCTCTGTGTTGTGTTTGTTTAACTTTTCTTTTTGGGAGATAAATGAGCTTTTAAATCTCCTTGTAAATGCTTTATAATGTATAAATAGTCCTCACTTTAGATGAGCTCACACAAATAGATGGCTGGCAACTACTAAATGTTTTATAACTACCTGACTTAATCATGAATTAAAGCAGGAATATGTGTTAATAAAGCATTTATTAACACATTGAGCAATTATTATGATGTGTCTAAATAATAAGATTTATAAATGTACATTTAAATAGTTTATTAATCATTTACTTACACTTTCTAAATGATCTTATGACCCTCACAATAATATATACGTACTGATGTTAATTAATATAGTTAATGTTAAAAACTGAAACCTTATTGTAAAGTGTTACTAAAGTTTTATATATTGTTCTGTCAGTGGCGGCTCCAGGATTTTTTGTTGGGGTGCTACGGGGGGGCTTAACAGTTCAGAGGGGGTGATAAAAACTAATTAAATTGAGAGAAAATAATGAACGCCTAACTTTAGCTATCGTATTTTTTTTATATACAGCAGCTTCGAAAAAGGCATATTTAACTATTTTCCTGTGGTATTAAACTTCACATATGCCACTGTTATTAGTAATATAACTTCTAATGCCAACTGCCAAATATGACACTTACAAAGTAATATAATTTATGAATATAGAAAAGAAAGAAATTTGGGATTTTTTCTTTTTCATTGTTTTCTTTTATTTATTTATTTATTTAAGTTATCTTTATTTTTTTACACGTATCTAGTCATTTTTTTTTTGACCATCAAGTGTCAGTCAATCAATGCCAACTGTTAGGAAAACATGGTAAATTCTAACCATTTACAATAGATAGTGCCGACAATTCATACAACTATTTCCACACGGGCACACATTGCGGGAGATAACCTCCCCGTGCTGATTTGCATCGTATCATGTGTAGATGATAGCCAGAGATAGGCCATTGTAAAAAGCTTCAAAAATGGCAATATTAAGAGGATTTAGCATTTCCAATTAATGTAGGCCTGTTACATTCTTCTTATTATTAGGCCTATTATTATTATTAGATTACTTTTATTATTAAATTACATGAAATTATTTGCCCCGCAATAATTTCATAGCTCATCACCGCATGATGCGCTGTGAGAATAATAAAATAGGCTAGCTTACTCCTCATTGAAAATGTTTTTAAAAACTTTTTTTAAAACAGGTCTATTAATTTATACAATGAATTATAGGCCTATAATTATAACACTGCACTCATCAATGAAAATTCAGAGCAGCTTTATTTCATGCACCGATTTTCAAAAACAACCTGTTAACGCGAACTACATTTCTTCTCATGTTTTTTACTATACGAGCCACAAGAGAAATATTAAGGGAATAATTTGAGACAGTTATATACCGTTATCAGCATATGTTAAAATAGATTCGTCTCTCGTTGTCTCAGAAGAATATGCGCCATTAATGCAGCGTTAGCCGTCAGTTTTTTTACTTTCACTTCTCTATAGTGAATTGACTGACGTTCACCGTCTTGCGCAAAGAATTGCTTGACCCCTCCCCATATTACCAATTGTTTATAGGCCACATATTTTTAGGTTTTTAATATTTATTTTTCAATGTTAATGAGAGTGACACCGAGAGTTAAAAACAGGAAAATCATTTGGAAATCCTTGGGGGGGGGGTAGCTGGTGGGGTAAGCGCTCGTGATGGGCTAAGCAAGTTCGTGATGGGGCTATAGCCCTGTCAGGACCCGCCCTAGTGCCACCACTGTGTTCTGTGTGTGTTTCACAGAGTTGATGGTTTGGATTACCCTTTAATTGCCGTATCCCTTAAAACCAGACTGCCAGAGGGTTACTGTAGTGCATGTGCCCGCTGGGCACGGTTGTTTTTGCCACCGGGGTGGCGTTTGCACTGACGCTTGGGCCCGCCATCGCTGCTTGCAGCTATATTTAGGGCCCAAGCCAGTAAGGCGCAGGGCCCTATTGATTTCCAAAGGTTTTATTAGGGCCCAAGCCAGTAAGGCGCAAAAACTATTGATTTCCAAAGGATTAAGGGCCCAAGCCAGTAAGGCTGGGCCCTATGTTTCACAAAGATTATTAAGGGCCAAGCCAGTAAGGCGCAGGCCCTATTGATTTCCTAAAGATTATTATTTGTTTTTTTTTTTTTTTTTTTATTTTTTATCAACCATCCGGGCACTTATGGGGGCCTTAACATGCTCAAAAACTCTTGAAAATTCGCACACACGTTGGAACCTGTTGGCGTCCGGACGCCACAAGAGGCTGGGACCCGGGCGTGGCACAGGGCCTACGGCGCCCCCTAGAACACAGTTGAAAACTTGATGTATAGCTCACACATACTTGCACGTATTCATATGAAACTCGGTACACATATAGATCTCATTGAGCCGAACAAATTTCACGCTGCATGTCATAAGCTCCGCCCAACAGAAGTCGGCTATTCAGGGCTGTTTAAAAAAGCATGCTCTGGAATTTGATATACTCCTCTGAAGATTACCACCCGATTGCCACCAAACTCGGTGAACATGATCTCAAGACATTGGGGACGCAAAATTGCCAGGATATTTTGATATCTCGAACGGTTTTGCCCGTGGCGAGGCGATGAATTTATGGCGAAAAATGAAGAAGGAAGCGTCTAATAACATCCACATACATTGTCTGATTTTGATCAAACTTCAGGTTTTGTTCGTTGTATGATGCCGAGCGCATAGATGTGACTATTAGGAGTCAAAGTTATAGCGCCACCAACTGGCAGCAGGAAGTGTGTCATTTTCAAAATGCTTTGAATTCAGCATCTTATTTTTAATCGATTTGCTTCAAACTTCATCAGAATAATGTCAAAACACGCCGATGTAAAACTGTGAAGGGAATATTGATATCTAAAATACTGTTGCCATGGCAACGTTTCAAACTTGAAAATTTGTTTCTGGTGATTTTAAGCAGATAACATGTTTAGAATGTCATGAAACTCAACACACATATGAGT